>JBBPBX010047895.1:0-25970 GCA_038048925.1 Garcialebias charrua | reverse complement strand
AAATATATTAAAGGAGGAGGAGCAAGTCCATTTAAAACTTTAAAAATCAGGCAAACGTCCATAAAAATCTGATAGCTATTAAAATCCAAAATTTTGTACTTATTTATGATGTTGCAGTAATGATACTGTATTGGCTTTTTGTCAAAAATTTTCAGTGTTTTCTTAAAAAGAGACTTTAGGGGCTTCATGACGATCTCTGAAGTGTGAGACCATGTAGTATAACAATAGGCTATATGGCTGAAGATCATGGCATGCATGTAAGCCTTTGCTGATTCTGTTGTCAGAGAAGGTCTTATATGTTTGAAGTTTGCCAGATTAAGTTTAATTATATGTGAAATTCTCTTTACATGTTGCTTGAAATTTAGATTAGAATCAAAAATGACTCCGAGGTATTTAAATTGTTCAACCACATCTAATGTCTCGCCATTGACCAACACAGATGGATGCCCATCATCTGGTGGCAGCCGAGAGAAAAACATACAGACTGTTTTTTTAGTGTTGAGATGTAAACAAGAGTCCTGGAGCCAGTGAGACACCGGGATCATGGCACTAGAAAGCACAGCAGCAGCTTCATTTTTTGTTTTTCCATGAACATACAATACAGTATCATCTGCATATAATTGCATTTTTACAGTTTTGCAAACATTTGGCAAATCATTAACATATAGGCTAAATAAGATTGGTCCCAGTATTGAGCCCTGTGGGACTCCAGCTGAGCAGGTAAGAAAGGTAGATTGTGAGTTTTCTATTTGTACTGCTTGTTTTCTATCAGACAGATATGATTTCATCTATCTACAGTATCTATCTATCTATCTACAGTATCTATCTATCTATCTACAGTATCTATCTATCTATCTACAGTATCTATCTATCTATCTACAGTATCTATCTATCTATCTACAGTATCTATCTATCTATCTACAGTATCTATCTATCTACAGTATCTATCTATCTATCTATCTACAGTATCTATCTATCTACAGTATCTATCTACAGTATCTATCTACAGTATCTATCTACAGTATCTATCTACAGTATCTATCTATCTATCTACAGTATCTATCTACAGTATCTATCTACAGTATCTATCTATCTATCTATCTATCTATCTATCTATCTATCTATCTATCTATCTATCTATCTATCTATCTATCTATCTATCTATCTATCTATCTATCTATCTATCTATCTATCTATCTATCTATCTATCTATCTATCCATCCATCCATCCATCCATCCATCCATCCATCCATCCATCCATCCATCCATCCATCCATCCATCCATCCATCCATCTATCTATCTATCTATCTATCTATCTATCTATCTATCTATCTATCTATCTATCTATCTATCTATCTATCTATCTATCTATCTATCTATCTATCTATCTATCTATCTATCTATCTATCTATCTATCTATCTATCTATCTATCTATCTATCTATCTATCTATCTATCTATCTATCTATCTATCTATCTATCTATCTATCTATCTATCTATCTATCTATCTATCTATCTATCTATCTATCTATCTATCTATCTATCTATCTATCTATCTATCTATCTATCTATCTATCTATCTATCTATCTATCTATCTATCTATCTATCTATCTATCATCTATCTATCTATCTATCTATCTATCTATCTATCTATCTATCATCTATCTATCTATCTATCTATCTATCTATCTATCTATCTATCTATCTATCTATCTATCTATCTATCTATCTATCTATCTATCTATCTATCTATCTATCTATCTATCTATCTATCTATCTATCTATCTATCTATCTATCTATCTATCTATCTATCTATCTATCTATCTATCTATCTATCTATCTATCTATCTATCTATCTATCTATCTATCTATCTATCTATCTATCTATCTATCTATCTATCTATCTATCTATCTATCTATCTATCTATCTATCATCTATCTATCTATCTATCTATCTATCTATCTATCTATCTATCTATCTATCTATCTATCTATCTATCATCTATCTATCTATCTATCTATCTATCTATCTATCTATCTATCTATCTATCTATCTATCTATCTATCATCTATCTATCTATCTATCTATCTATCTATCTATCTATCTATCTATCTATCTATCTATCTATCTCAATCAATCAATCAATCTCAATCAATCAATCAATCTCAATCAATCAATCAATCTCAATCAATCAATCAATCTCAATCAATCAATCAATCTCAATCAATCAATCTATCTATCTATCTATCTATCTATCTATCTATCTATCTATCTATCTATCTATCTATCTATCTATCTATCTATCTATCTATCTATCTATCTATCTATCTATCTATCTATCTATCTATCTATCTATCTATCTATCTATCTATCTATCTATCTATCTATCTATCTATCTATCTATCTATCTATCTATCTATCTATCTATCTATCTATCTATCTATCTATCTATCTATCTATCTATCTATCTATCTATCTATCTATCTATCTATCTATCTATCTATCTATCTATCTATCTATCTATCTATCTATCTATCTATCTATCTATCTATCTATCTATCTATCTATCTATCTATCTATCTATCTATCTATCTATCTATCTATCTATCTATCTATCTATCTATCTATCTATCTATCTATCTATCTATCTATCTATCTATCTATCTATCTATCTATCTATCTATCTATCTATCTATCTATCTATCTATCTATCTATCTATCTATCTATCTATCTATCTATCTATCTATCTATCTATCTATCTATCTATCTATCTATCTATCTATCTATCTATCTATCTATCTATCTATCTATCTATCTATCTATCTATCTATCTATCTATCTATCTATCTATCTATCTATCTATCTATCTATCTATCTATCTATCTATCTATCTATCTATCTATCTATCTATCTATCTATCTATCTATCTATCTATCTATCTATCTATCTATCTATCTATCTATCTATCTATCTATCTATCTATCTATCTATCTATCTATCTATCTATCTATCTATCTATCTATCTATCTATCTATCTATCTATCTATCTATCTATCTATCTATCTATCTATCATCTATCTATCTATCTATCTATCTATCTATCTATCTATCTATCTATCTATCTATCTATCTATCTATCTATCTATCTATCTATCTATCTATCTATCTATCTATCTATCTATCTATCTATCTATCTATCTATCTATCTATCTATATACTATATATAGATATAGATAGATAGATATAGATATACATACATATGCCCATGTACATTATGTCCAGCCAGGTACAGTATTCTATATATTAAATGTTTTCATTAGGTGACAATTCCAGTCAAACTTGTTTCACACATTTGAGCAACTGAGTTTTGTGAAATGGTCATAAACCATTAGTATCTTACCTGTTGTAGATAGCTCTTTAAATTAGTTTGGAGAAATCGTGTTTTAATCTAAACTCTAAAACAAATTAAGTCTAAAAAGATATACAGTATTGCATTTTGTGTATACACTGTTTGCTAAACTTTACACTGTCATTTATTTCACATTACACAAATATTTACCTAAAGATATGTTATTTGCAAACACAAACATTCAACAAAGAAGAACAAGAGGGCTGGCAAAAGTATGTCAAGTGAATTTAATTTGAATTGTTCTTGCCAGGGTTCCTGTCTAGGACTGTGATGCTGACTATAATTTTACAACATTCCAACTTCCTGTTTTTAAAGTAAGAAGGAGCTTCTCATATTTATGCCTTTAGAAGTTTACATTTTCTGTGTTGGGACTCACCGTAGTGTATTCGAAGTAATATAGGCAGTTGTCCGTGAGGATGAACCACCTTCTCTTCCAGGTTTTTACTCGGCCCCCTGACAGGAAGAGAAAGAGGAAACAGGAAGTGACACGATGGCCATAGCAATAGACTGTGGTGGACCACTAGGGGAATCTACTCACACCCAGTGGACCGAATGTGTTACCGGATGTTTTATTGTGAAAGGTCCAGAGGACCGGATGTTGTATTGTGAGAGGGTTGATATATAAGGTGGGTTTTGGGTGCTTCCCGCCAGAATTGTAGGAGTTGATTAAAGTGAAGTTCTGCATCCCGTCTTCTGTGTCGTCTCTTCACCACCTCCTACACTGGTGACCCTCGTGAATTGAATATGTCGACATCTGACGCTCCAGCCAGCTCTCTTCAGATGTCCGCTGCTGTGGAACCTCCACAGGCGGTCCCGCTCGCTTTTTCGGTGGCCGTTAAAATCCCGGACTTCTGGCTGCACGACCCTCCGTCGTGGTTCGCCCACATCGAATCACAGTTTGCTCTTCGCGGGATTTCTGCAGACGACACCAAATACCACTATGTGGTCGCCTCGCTGGATCCGCTGTCCACCCAGCGGGCAATGAGCCTGCTCCAGGCCCTCCTGCACAAGGAAAGTACGACGCCCTCAAGCAGCTGCTCCTCCGGCGTTACTCACTCTCAGACGCGGAGCGCTGATGGGATCAGAAGACTGTGGGTTTCTCTTCCTCCACCTCTTCCTCCGCCAGCTCCTGGCTTCGGTGCGCATGGTCCTGGCCAACTCCCCGTTTCTGCGGCAGAGAGACTACCGCTCGCTGGCCGAAGAAGCCGACCGCATCCTCCTAGCTGCAAGGACCTTCACGGTCCAGGCGGCGGTCCCCGGATCTCCAGCAGCACCTGAGCTTCAAGCAACGCCCTCAGCGCCGGACGAGCCATCGGTGGTAGCAGGGGTCGCTACCCGCAGGCGGACGGGAGCCACCCTTTGTTTCTACCACCAGCGCTTTGGCGCAAAAGCACGATGATGCATCCCGCCGTGCAGCTTCAAGCCGCAGGGAAACGATAACGCCAGCGCCCGCTAGCAGCCGCGGCCGTTGGCGACAAGGAAAGGCTGCTTTTCATCGAAGACTCGAGGTCGGGGAGGCGGTTCCTGGTGGACTCAGGTTCGCAGAAGAGCCTCGTTCCCCCGACTGGCTCCGACAGGTTGGCAGAAGGCTGCGGGCCGCAGCTAACCGTGGCTAATGGCTCTCCCATCAAGACGTTTGGTGAAAGGTTGGTGACTGTTTGTTTCCATGAACGGGACTTCCAGTGGAACTTTGTGGTAGCTGCTAGCTCAGTTCCTATTTTAGGGGCTGATTTTCTTTGTGCTCACGGGCTCCTTGTTGATGTTGCTAACAGACGTTTGATCGACGCTGTGTCTTTTTCGTCACTGCCTTGTGCGACGCGAGGAGCTGGGCCTTTAATGCATGCTAACTTTTTAGCTTCGGGTAACGTGTTTCAGCGTTTATTGTCTGAGTTCCCCTCGCTGACTGTTCCTAATTTTGCCAACACAAACACAAAACATGGGATCGAACATTATATCCCCACAACGGGCCCCCCGGTTTTCGCACGTGCACGCCGCCTCGATGCTACTAAGCTAGCAATAGCACAGGAAGAGTTTGCTAGCATGGAGCGTTTAGGCATCGTGCAACGTTCAAACAGTCCGTGGGCCTCCCCCCTGCACATGGTGCCCAAAGCAGACGGCAAATGGCGACCATGTGGGGATTTCCGCCGCCTTAATAACATCACAGAGAAAGATCGTTATCCCATCCCCCACATCCAGGATTTTTCAGTGCACCTGAATGGGACCTCTATTTTTTCTAAAGTAGATTTAGTTGCTGCTTCTCCACATCGAGAGGAGCCAGTTGAGGTGGCTCGGGCATCTGGTTAGGATGCCTCCTGGACGCCTCCCTGGTGAGGTGTTCCGGGCATGTCCCACCGGGAGGAGACCCAGAGGAAGACCCAGGACGCGCTGGAGGGACTATGTTTCTCGGCTGGCCTGGGAACGCCTTGGGATTCCCCCGGAGGAGCTGCTCCAAGTGGCTGGGGAGAGGGAAGTCTGGGCCTCCCTACTTAGGCTGCTACCCCCGCGACCCGACCCCGGATAAGCGGAAGAAGATGGATGGATGGATGGATNGAGGCGGTTCCTGGTGGACTCTGGTTCGCAGAAGAGCCTCGTTCCCCCGACTGGCTCCGACAGGTTGGCAGAAGGCTGCGGGCCGCAGCTAACCGCGGCTAATGGCTCTCCCATCAAGACGTTTGGCGAAAGGTTGGTGACTGTTTGTTTCCATGAACGGGACTTCCAGTGGAACTTTGTGGTAGCTGCTAGCTCAGTTCCTATTTTAGGGGCTGATTTTCTTTGTGCTCACGGGCTCCTTGTTGATGTTGCTAACAGACGTTTGATCGACGCTGTGTCTTTTTCGTCACTGCCTTGTGCGACGCGAGGAGCTGGGCCTTTAATGCATGCTAACTTTTTAGCTTCGGGTAACGTGTTTCAGCGTTTATTGTCTGAGTTCCCCTCGCTGACTGTTCCTAATTTTGCCAACACAAACACAAAACATGGGATCGAACATTATATCCCCACAACGGGGCCCCCGGTTTTCGCACGTGCATGCCGCCTAGATGCTACTAAGCTAGCAATAGCACTGGAAGAGTTTGCTAGCATGGAGCGTTTAGGCATCGTGCAACGTTCAAACAGTCCGTGGGCCTCCCCCCTGCACATGGTGCCCAAAGCAGACGGCAAATGGCGACCATGTGGGGATTTCCGCCGCCTTAATAACATCACAGAGAAAGATTGTTATCCCATCCCCCACATCCAGGATTTTTCAGTGCACCTGAATGGGACCTCTATTTTTTCTAAAGTAGATTTAGTTTGCTGCTTCTCCACATCGAGAGGAGCCAGTTGAGGTGGCTCGGGCATCTGGTTAGGATGCCTCCTGGACGCCTCCCTGGTGAGGTGTTCCGGGCATGTCCCACCGGGAGGAGACCCAGAGGAAGACCCAGGACGCGCTGGAGGGACTATGTTTCTTGGCTGGCCTGGGAACGCCTTGGGATTCCCCCGGAGGAGCTGCTCCAAGTGGCTGGGGAGAGGGAAGTCTGGGCCTCCCTACTTAGGCTGCTACCCCCGCGACCCGACCCCGGATAAACGGAAGAAGATGGATGGATAGATGATGGGTTTTAGTTCGGGGGTACCACCAGGTTCCTGTGCAGGTGGAGGATGTCCCTAATGCCTGGTCCCCACTGCACAACTCGAAACGCGCCTGCCGTCCCCTTTTGGCCGCTGGTCACGGTCCCACTGAACCACTGAACACCGTCTGATGACGTACACTAGGGGGTAGCAGAGGGAGGGGTCTCTGGCTTGTTTTCCGGGTTCAGTTGTTGTTTTAACTGCACCTCCGACGGTCTTCGATGAGATTAAAACTTTTTTTTATGTTTGGGGTGATCTACACTGGAGAGGACAGCAGCCTGTCAGCAGCAACTGTAAAAATGCCACGTTTCTTACCGGAGTTTGGTTCCAATTCCTGGAGGCTGGATCCGGTGAGTTTTAAAAGTCCGAAAAAAGTCCCGTTGTGGTTGTGTAATCAGATAGCGAGGCTCTCCCGACTGTTTGCCGGATGCGTCGAGCCGCCAGAGATCAACATTTGGGACGTCGGCGGCTCGACGGCGACGCGCGCGTGCGTGTGCAAGCTGCCCCCGCGCCGCTTCGATCACTTGAATCGCGCCGCTTCCTTGTTCGCCGTGACTCCACGCGTCTCCTCCATAGACTTTGAATGTAAACCGGTGTTATCCGGCCGCTTCGGCCGCTCGACAAAGGGGGCAGTGGGTACTAGGCATAAGACCACTGTTATCACTCCTTTTGGCCTGTTTGAGTTTTTGCGCATGCCTTTTGGTCTTAAAGGTGCAGCACAAACGTTCCAGCGGTTGATGGATTCAGTCCTAAGGGGATTGTCCTTCGTATTTGTGTACTTGGACGACATCCTGGTGGCTAGCAACTCGGCTGAGCAGCACATGTCCCACCTCCGTGAGGTTTTTCAGCGACTAGCAGCACATGGCCTGATTGTAAATACAGCGAAATGCCAGTTTGGGTTGCCAGTCATTGATTTTTTGGGCCACCGCATTTCTGCAAGTGGTGCTGTCCCGTTACCAAACAAAGTGCAGGCGGTGTCCGATTTTCCACAGCCCCAGTCTGTTAAAGCGCTACAAGAATTTTTGGGAATGGTTAATTTCTATAACCGTTTCCTCCCCAGGGCAGCACAACTGCTGCGACCGCTCTATGGAGCGCTAAAAAAGAAAAAGCCCAACGACAGTGTTGACTGGACACCAGAACGCCTACAGGCATTTGGTGATGCTAAAGCTGCATTGGCCACTGCTGCCCTTTTGGCCCATCCATCCCCAGCGGCACAAATAGCTTTGACAACAGACGCATCTGATGTTGCGGTGGGGGCTGTGTTAGAACAGCAGGTTTCCGGGGTTTGGCAGCCGCTTGCATTTTTCAGCCGTACGCTGCGGGACAATGAGCTTAAATACAGTGTTTTTGACAGAGAGTTGCTGGCGCTTTACCTGGCCACACGCCATTTCAGGTTTTTCCTGGAGGGCCGCCAGTTCACTGCATATGTTGACCACAAACCCTTGGTGTTTGCGATGTCAAAAATTTCTGACCCCTGGTCTGCTCGCCAGCAACGCCACCTCGCAGCGGTGTCTGAATTTACTACAGACATTCAGCATGTGGCTGGAAAATCCAACGTGGTGGCCGACTGTCTCTCCCGGGTGCTGATCTCTCCCGTGTACGTTGGCATCGATTTTTCTGCTATGGCTGCGGACCAACGTAGCGACGCAGAAATACTCGAGCTCCAGTCCGGGCCCACAGGCCTCGAGTTGGAGGAACGGCAGGTGAATGACGGAGGTCCTCTCCTGCTCTGTGATGTTTCTACTGGCAGGCCCCGCCCTCTGGTTCCAGTTTCATGGCGACGCCGCGTTTTTGATTCTTTACATTCCCTTTCTCATCCAGGTGTTAGAGCCTCTGTGAAACTGGTCAGTTCAAAGTTTGTTTGGCCCGGTCTGCGTAAAGCAGTTAAGGAGTGGGCAGCAGCGTGTGTCCCATGCCAGCGTGCTAAGGTTAACAGGCACACCAAAGCACCTTTGGAACCTTTCTCCATTCCTGGTCGGCGGTTTGACCATGTGCACGTAGACCTGGTGGGCCCTCTGCCTCCATCACAAGGTTTTACTCATCTGCTGACTATGATAGACCGGACCACCAGGTGGCCTGAGGTGGTTCCTCTGACATCCACAACATCTGCAGTGGTGGCCCGGGCATTTTTGTCTACCTGGGTTGCGCGTTTTGGCCCCCCTTCAGACATTACATCGGACAGGGGCCCGCAGTTTGTTTCTGAGCTTTGGTCTACCATGGCCAAGGGTCTGGGGACTAACGTTCACAGGACCACCGCTTACAACCCCCAAGCTAATGGTTTGTGTGAACGGTTTCACAGGTCATTGAAAGCTGCACTTCGCGCTGCATTGACCGGTGACAACTGGATTGACCGTCTTCCCTGGGTTTTGTTGGGTTTGCGTACCGCAACCAAAGAGGACCTGAGCTCTTCCCCGGCTGAACTGGTTTACGGTCAGCCTGTGCGCGTCCCCGGTGAGTTTTTACCTGAGGTACCCTCACCACAGTTTGCTCCACCGTTGCACCATTTTTCATCTCAGGAGGGCTCTTTTCGTGTCCCTGGCCCGGTACACCATTGTTTACCGCAGTCATTTGTCCCTAAGAGTCTGGAGTCCTCTAAATTTGTTTTTGTCAAACACAATGCACACAGGACACCACTACAGCCTTTGTATGATGGACCGTTTCGGGTTCTTCAACCAGGTCCAAAACACTTCCTTTTAGATTTAGGGGGTCGTACTGAGACTGTCTGTATCGATAGGCTTAAACCAGCTCATGTTATGTCAGATGATCAGGTTGTTACGGCCCAGGCTCCTCGCAGGGGCAGACCTCCATCCACATTGTTAACGGACTGCTGTCCCCCTGCCAGAGACTCTCAACGTCCATTGGAGCCCGAATCTTCTGCAGGCCCTCCTCGTAGCCCTCCGCTTCATCAGACTGGTTCTGCAGGGCCCAGGTTCAGCCGTTCTGGTCGTTTGATCAAACCTAAAATGCTGGACTAGTGATGGACCTTACTGGGTGTTCTGGGGGGGCGTGTGTGGTGGACCACTAGGGGACTCTACTCACACCCAGTGGACCGAATGTGTTACCGGATGTTTTATTGTGAAAGGTCCAGAGGACCAGATGTTGTATTGTGAGAGGGTTGATATATAAGGTGGGTTTTGGGTGCTTCCCGCCAGAATTGTAGGAGTTGATTAAAGTGAAGTTCTGCATCCCGTCTTCTGTGTCGTCTCTTCACCACCTCCTACAAGACAAGCTGTCTCCGGTCAAGAGGAAGAAGCAGGATGGCGCTTTCAGAGAAGCCACTAAACATCTACTGAGTCTTCCTAATCTTCTTTAAAATAACATTATTTTTATATATTAGTTCACATCTGTAATTTAATTTCCTCCATCCACATGAACATGTCACGTAAACACAAAACAGATTCCAGCTGCAATAAGTTAGTTTTATTTAATTAGCCACTTTTTTTTTTTTGCTATACTTTTATAAGGCATTTTGCTGTTGGGAAATTTTACTAATTTAATTCATTCTTGGTATGTCCTTTAATTTCGGGGTGGGGTGGGGTGTAATCAACTACATTACATAACTGCCTAAAAATACCATTAAAATATTATATACACAGTAAATTAGTCAGTCTATAATTCCCATTAATATGCCCAGAAGGATTTTTTTTTGACAGCCATTAAAAAGGTCATTCTGGAGTTTTGGGAAGACCATCGAGCCCGCAGGACCCTCCATGTCAGACAAAGAAGTTTTCAGTCAAACTAACACGTGTGGCTCAGTGGTCTGACATGGAGGTTTTCATAAACAGGAGTATGCCTTTTTGAGCCATCTGAACATCTGATTCTTCAGCCTGCATTTTTGTACCAAATGTTTTGCACTGATTAGTCTTTGGGGAGATATGGTAGAGTGCTGTATGAATGGGTACATGAGAGCATAAATTGTATTGTAAAACGCTTTGAGTGTCTTGATAAGATAAAAAGGCCCTATATATGTGTAAGTACAGTTCATTTTCCATTTACTTGTGCAACAAGTGGGATTTTGCTCTTCACATCCACACTAAAGCAATTTTGTCGATTCAGAGGAGCGGTAAGAACTCAGCAGCAACGTCCAGCTAGGAAAGACGTACCTCCTCCAGGGCAAGTTAAAGTCCATCCAGGTAAATTTTAACAGAGGCTCTCAAACATAAAATCAAAATGATAGAGATGGAGGTAAAAAATAAATAAAAACATAAACACATTACAGAAAGGAATGTATTATTTTACAATATGATAATTATGGCATCAGAAAATGCATTGAAATCTCCTTATGATCCATTTTTCGAACACTAGAGGGTAATAATTTTACCTTGAGGTTATGAAAGCATTTTTTTTTTTCAGACCAAAATTTTTTTTTTAACTAAATAAAATAAAGATTTTTAGGCTTTGTCAGGAACAACTGTGTTTACTGCAATATCGCGTGGACATCGGGGGCAGTTCCCTTGGATTGGCAGACTGGGGTGGTGGTTCCCCTATTCAAAAAGGGGGACCGTAGGGTGTGTTCCAACTATAGGGGGATCACACTCTTAAGCCTCCCTGGTAAGGTCTATTCAGGGGTTCTGGAGAGGAGGGTCCGTCGGATAGTCGAACCTCGGATTCAGGAGGAGCAGTGTGGTTTTCGTGCTGGTCGTGGAACACTGGACCAGCTCTACACCCTCAGCAGGGTCCTGGAGGGTGCGTGGGAGTTTGCCCAACCAGTTTACATGTGCTTTGTGGACTTGGAAAAGGCATTCGACCGCGTCCCTCGGGGGGTTCTGTGGGGGGTACTCCGGGAGTATGGGGTACCAGGCCCATTGATATGGGCTGTTAGGTCCCTGTACGACCGGTGTCAGAGCTTGGTCCGCATTGCCGGCAGTAAGTCAGGCTCGTTTCCAGTGAGAGTTGGACTCCGCCAAGGTTGCCCTTTGTCACCGATTCTGTTCATAACTTTTATGGACAGAATTTCTAGGCGCAGCCAAGGTGTTGAGAGGATCCGTTTTGGTGGCCTTAGAATCGCTTCTCTGTTTTTTGCAGATGATGTGGTCCTATTGGCTTCATCAGATCGTGATCTACAGCTTTCGCTGGAGCGGTTTGCAGCTGAGTGTGATGCGGCCGGGATGAGGATCAGTTCCTCCAAATCCGAGGCCATGGTCTTGAGCCGGAAAAGGGTAGCATGCCCTCTCCGGGTCGGGGATGAGGTCCTGCCCCAAGTGGAGGAGTTTAAGTATCTCGGGGTCTTGTTCACGAATGAGGGAAAACTGGAGCGTGAGATCGATAGGCGGATAGGTGCAGCATCCGCAGTGAAGCGGGCTCTGTACCGGTCTGTCGTGGTGAAGAGAGAGCTGAGTCGAAAGGCAAAGCTCTCAATTTACCGATCGATCTACGTTCCCACCCTCATCTATGGTCATGAGCTTTGGGTTGTGACCGAAAGAACGAGATCTCGGATACAAGCGGCTGAAATGAGTTTTCTCCGCAGGGTGTCTGGACTCTCCCTTAGAGATAGGGTGAGAAGCTCAGTCATCCGGGAGGGACTCGGAGTAGAGCCGCTGCTTCTCCACATCGAGAGGAGCCAGTTGAGGTGGCTCGGGCATCTGGTTAGGATGCCTCCTGGACGCCTCCCTGGTGAGGTGTTCCGGGCATGTCCCACCGGGAGGAGACCCAGAGGAAGACCCAGGACACGCTGGAGGGACTATGTTTCTCGGCTGGCCTGGGAACGCCTTGGGATTCCCCCAGAGGAGCTGCTCCAAGTGGCTGGGGAGAGGGAAGTCTGGGCCTCCCTACTTAGGCTGCTACCCCCGCGACCCGACCCCGGATAAATAAGCGGATGAAAATGGATGGATGGATGGAACTGTGTTTACTGACGGCACCAAAACACAAATTAAAACATGGACAAAAATAAACTAGTGGCTGATTTTTCGCCATGACATCTTCCAAGGATTAAAAACGGTACAGAAGTAGTGACTGGCATTGGAGGTACACTGTCAAATAAATCTTGACTGAGATGTTTATTTTATTAATTTTTTGTCAAACAAATTGCATAAATCTGCAATGCTTAAGAAAATAAAGCAAGACTATTTATAACAGATAATTAGGTTTCCAGTGTGTCTGTTTTATTCTCTGGGTGTTTTGCAGCCAATTGTTATAGAAGTTGAAGCGATGAACTCTTTTTAAGATGATACTGTAGAACTTCCATTCAGTCATTTGGCTGCATTATTTTAACGCCAGTATTTCTCTTAACTTCAGCCTTAGTTAAACATTGACTCTGTCAGAGAATAAATTATTACGGACTCAGCAGATTCATTTTTCAGACCCACAAGAAAAAAAGAAAAAACCTGGCTCTCAGGAGACAGGAGCAAACTCAGGAGCTAAAATGAACCTAGTGTGGCACAAAAATAACCCCTGAAGGAGCACGTATTATACACACGTATACAAAATAACAAAAAACAGTTTATCGCCTCATGTTATATACCAGTACATAGAACAGATGTTTGAGTTGATAAACAAGGAGACTTAAAATACAGGATTGGTTTAAATTAATAAGTTATCATTGAATGTTGATAAAACTAATTTTATGATATTTAGTAACAAAAAGATAACTTTGGATTTTTCTTTCAAAATTGATGGTGTCAAGATAAGTAGATTGAATGAGGTAAAGTTTCTGGGTGTACTTATTGATGAAAAACTGTCATGGAAACAGCATATAAATCTTGTGAAAATTAAAATGTCTAAGTCCAATGCAGTATTATATAGAGTAAGGGACTTATTAATCAGTGATGCTTTATATTTACTTTATAATACACTTGTAGTCCCGCATTTAATTTATTGTGTCAATGTTTTGGGTACAGCATGTAAAACCGTAACAAAGCCTATTTTTATTCAGCAAAAAAGAGGTATAAGAACCATAACAAGAAAGCATTATTGTAATCCTTCTAATGTTCTGTTTTGTCAATTGAAATTACTTAAGTTTTATGATTTAGTGGATTATAATTGTTATGTATCCTGAAGGGATTAAATAAATAAAGTTTAAACCTCAGTTTAGGTCACCTGAAGTCTGCAGCCTCCTGCTGCACTTTTTTTTTACTCAGCTAATCAGGCTTGATTAGCTGAGCTACAACACCTGCTGACTCTCTCTCCCTTTAAATGCACTGAGCTCAAGCCAGAATGTGTGGAGGTTATGGTTAGTGGAGGTTATGGTTAGTGGAGGTTATGGTTAGTGGAGGTTATGGTTAGTGGAGGTTATGGTTAGTGGAGGTTATGGTTAGTGGAGGTTTGGATGGTTAGTGGAGAATAGAGGAGTTGTGTGCAGGTATGTGAGGTTTTGGTGTTTAGAGGACATTAAAATAATATTACAGTCAGCAGTGGAAGTCTGCTGTTTGATTGTTTGGTAGACTGGGAGTTTCTCCACCCTCCCAGGTTTTGTTGATCACTAGACTGTGATTGTTTGGTAGACTGGGAGTTTCTCCACCCTCCCAGGTTTTGTTGATCACTAGACAGTGATTGTTGGTACACTTCATTCTGGAGTGGGTTTATAGAGTACATTTGTGCTTGTGTGGACTCTGGTGACCTAGAGTAGAGGACCTGAGCTGAAGTGTTGGAGGTTTTTGAGTCTCAGAGTCTGAGGGCTCTGGTGGCTGTCTGTTAGAGGCAGCTGTGTGTGGGGGCTCGTGCCTTTTTGTTGTTGTAACATAATTCCTTTCATTACTTTTGGTTGGGTAAAGCGGTAGTCTAGTTTTCGCTATTGTTTTTGTTTTACATCCTGTAGGCCTAGAGTTTTGGTAGAGGTAGCCCGCTGTCTAACAGGGTTCGCCGGCTCTGTATAGAGTTGGCTCTGTTGGGCAGCTTTATTTTTCTTTTGGCCGCTTTATCCAAACCCACCTTTCGGTTGAACTTTCTTTTTTTTTAGGACGTGGGACGCCTGGAGAAGCTGGAGGTGGTTCCCCTCCTACAGATGACCCTTTTTCTTTAATAAATTTGTTAAACCTTTTCCTTGTGTCCTGTGTCCATTAAATATGTTTTGATCCTTGTTGGATCGTAACATATTTATTGGGGGCTCGTCCGGGATCTGAATTAGTATTGGGGGCTCGTTTGTAAGGTGCTATGTTTTTTGAGTTGTCTGCTCGTCTGTTTGTCTGCACATGACAAACTTGTTGGAGTGTTTCTGTGAAGCACTTGAGTTTTTAGACAGCTGAGCACCTGCTGTGCATGTTTGTGGGAGTCTGGTTTTGAGCAGACATTGTGGTTTTTTGTGCTTAATCTTGAGAGTGTTGTGAAGTTTTTTTGAAGCTAAGTGTTTTTTGGACAGTAGTTAATAGAATTAACTGCTCCTTTTTACATTTGGTGTGTTTTGACAGCTGTGTGCTGTAGTTTGCACTCTCTCTGGAGCTGACAGGACCAGCTCCTGGTTGCTGATTGAGCTGAAACACGCAGCTGTGTGTGTTTTTGGATTGTGCTGCGTTCAAATGCAGCTGGGATTTTGCTGTTGTTTACAGTGAAAGTCATAAGAAGGGTACAGCTTAAAACTGTTTGTCTGCATCATGGCATTTAATTTAAATAAATTTATTGAACAGCCTACAGTGCAGGTCTTTGCAGACTGCACAAGAAATCAAATGCTAAGTGTTGCAAACCATTATAAGATTGACGTCAGAAAATATGCTGATGGTGAATGGATGGGGAGTGAACTACTTTGTGAATTGGTCCAGCTTGGAATATTTCCAGAGATAAATGAGCAACGACGTTTGAGAGAAAAAGAGGAGGAAGATGAACGTTGGATTGCCACAAGGAAAAAAGAGCTTGAAGAAGAGAGAGCTGCTCTTGAACAGGAGCGAGCTGCTTTAAAAAAAAAACAAGAGCATGAACTATTAAGAAAGCAGGAACAAGAACGACAGCTGAAAAGTCAATTGTTTTTACAAGAGCAGGAACTTGAACAACAAAGACTTCAAGTTGCTCGTGAACAAGAAATACTGACGTTGCAGAAGGAGCTAACAGAGTTGAGGCTCAAAGCTGAACTGAAAAAGCAACGTTCGTGTCCCAGTGTGTGTCATCCTAAGGTGACACCAGAGCTTTTCACTCAAGCAGGTGAGCCACTTCTACAGGAGGTGGCGCTTCAAGAACATCGACTGGAGGAAGAAGAGGATGAGTCTGTTTTGAGTAACAGCTTCCTGATGGACTGTGAAGCAGAGCAGATTCCAGTGGAGGAGGTGAAACTGTTGCTGTCCTCACCACATCTTCAGGGAGAAGATGACAACGATCTCAGTGACAGTTTTACACTGTTGTTTGACACTGAACTGCTCCTAGTTCAGTCAAGTGAGGACCTGAAGATCTCTAAAGAAGTGAAAAATCACGCAACAAGTCCTCCTGCTCTTTCTTGTCCTGTTCCAGCCACCGTGGAGAATCCAGACACCGTGGAGAAAAATGAGAGAGTATTGATGGACTATGTGAGACCATTGATTAGAACTGCAGCAGAACATGCTTTATTTTTGCTTGTGAGCGATGACAAGCTAGAGCCTTGTAATGGAAGTATTGTGCATGATTCTGCATCTAACACACTTTTCTGTATTTACAGAGTAGCTGAAATCAAAGCTGCTAAATCTGACCAAAAGGTGTTGTTACAGCCGACCAGAGAGAGCTGTTTAGTACTGACCAGTACTGAAGTGGAGGAGAACAGCTTCCCTCTGTCTACAAATGAGACACTCTCTTGTTTTCTGATTGACCTCATCAGCCATGGTGTTAGTATTTGTCAGACAAAACGAGAGCTTTTTAGGGTACAACCAGACCCAAGACGTCGTTTTGGTTTTAAAACATTTTGAGAGTGACTGTAGAGAGTTTGTTAGCGGTTTGACAGACTAGTTTTAATGAGGTTTTTAGTCTGTTTGAGTGATAAGGACCGCTACATGTGACCTCACTGTTTTTGTATGGGTCATGTATGATGTTTTTACCTCACATCTACATCACCCCATAAAAAAACATTTAGCGGTGGGAGTGTTATGTATCCTGAAGGGATTAACCTTAGTTTAAAACCTCAGTTTTGTTTTGGTCACCTGCAGCCTACTCCTGCTGCACTTTTTTTTACTCAGCTTCAATCAGGCTTGATTAGCTGAGCTGCAACACCTGCTGACTCTCTCTCTCTTTAAATGCACTGAGCTCAAGCCAGAATGTGTGGAGGTTATGGTTAGTGGAGGTTTGGATGGTTAGTGGAGAATAGAGGAGTTGTGTGCAGGTATGTGAGGTTTTGGTGTTTAGAGGACATTAAAATAATATTACAGTCAGCAGTGGAAGTCTGCTGTTTGATTGTTTGGTAGACTGGGAGTTTCTCCACCCTCCCAGGTTTTGTTGATCACTAGACTGTGATTGTTTGGTAGACTGGGAGTTTCTCCACCCTCCCAGGTTTTGTTGATCACTAGACAGTGATTGTTGGTACACTTCATTCTGGAGTGGGTTTATAGAGTACATTTGTGCTTGTGTGGACTCTAGTGACCTAGAGTAGAGGACCTGAGCTGAAGTGTTGGAGGTTTTTTGAGTCTCAGAGTCTGAGGGCTCTGGTGGCTGTCTGTTAGAGGCAGCTGTGTGTGGGGGCTCGTGCCTTTTTGTTGTTGTAACATAATTCCTTTCATTACTTTTGGTTGGGTAAAGCGGTAGTCTAGTTTTCGCTATTGTTTTTGTTTTACATCCTGTAGGCCTAGAGTTTTGGTAGAGGTAGCCCGCTGTCTAACAGGGTTCGCCGGCTCTGTATAGAGTTGGCTCTGTTGGGCAGCTTTATTTTTCTTTTGGCCGCTTTATCCAAACCCACCTTTCGGTTGAACTTTCTTTTTTTTTAGGACGTGGGACGCCCGGAGAAGCTGGAGGTGGTTCCCCTCCTACAGACGACCCTGTTTCTTTAATAAATTAATGTTAAACCTTTTCCTTGTGTCCTGTGTCCATTAAATATGTTTTGATCCTTGTTGGATCGTAACATGGACCATGTGCTCGGCTTTAATGGCTGTACGCCTAAGATTTACAGAAGTAAAAATCTTGAGAATAAGTTTAGTATTCAACAAGTTATGACTGATTAAACGCGCAGATACTTCATTGCACCTGTCAAACGGGTTACACAGAGTAGAGCAGGCAACCAGGCAATGTGGGATCTAGCTTTTATATATCTGTGGCGCCAACTGCACCTGAACGTAACATCCACCTGGACGCAACCAGAGCCAGAGAGAGTTGTGACACTCCCATAGAAAGAATGGAATGCGGAAGTCACGTGGGTCATGGAGCGGCAACTATTTTGCTTTCACTCGGACAGAAAAACAGCCCAAAAAGTGACTAAACGTTCAAAATAAGTCCATAAACCGCAACCCACGACTCGCAAAATTTATAAGCGACTGTAGAAAAAACAAGCCCAAAGTTGCTTGCAATAAGCAGACTTGGCAACTATGCCACCTATCGTGGTTTCCTTGAGCATGACACCTAATCCCTAACTGTTCCCCAGGAGCTCACATAGCTGCCCACGGCTCACCTGGCTGTATCTCAGGTGTGATGGGTTAAATGCAGAAAATCAGTTTCATCATAACATACAATGACGACAATGCACAGCACAAAAAAAATAAAAAATAAAATAATTGGCGTGGTCCAGTTTTACTTTTCGGACACGGAGTAGAACTCAAAGTGGATTCGATAATGGTCCTGTTGTGGCAAAGTGCCCCAAACCATGACTCTTTGACCTCCGTGTTTCACCGTAGGGACGAGGCTCTTCACTTGGAATACTGTTCGTTTACGTCAAACATGCAAACTGTTGTGGTGTCCAAATAGTTCAGATTTTGACTCATTTTAACAAAAAAAATTTTAAATTATTCTCTTCCGCTTGAATTGTTTAGTTGCCTGGCTTAAATTTATATATTGAAAGAATAAAAACAACCTCTCAAACTTTCATTACTTGTCCTAAACATTTCATGGTAGTTCCTGCCTGAAGGACTTTGTCCTTCCGCAGTCTTTTCAGCGGCTTCGGATGTTGTCAGTCCATACAATGGGCGTTATTAGCCGTTCTCATCCCCATATTTAGCGGTGAAACTGTCCAATCTACCTCCTAGCATGTTTGAAAGAACGTTATCAGCGTTATAATCGCTGTGAGTAGGCAGCGTGTTGCCGTAAACCCGGAAGTGTTTTGTTGTTTGTTTTTTTCAGCTTATGTAACAGTTTTCCTAAACCTAACCTTAAACCTGACCCAGAGGACCAACCCTAAACTTAACCCCCTTACCCTTGTGCCTAAACCTAACCAAGACCCTAAACCTAACGCCAGACCCTTTACTTTAAACTTTAACACGTGGCTAAAGATGGAGCCTGCTGTCATCGCTACCAACTGTGACAACGTACCTTTAAACCTACTAGGAGGTACAGGAGGGGCAATCTGACCGCTACATATGGGGATGATAATAACTGATAATGGCCATTTAATGGTTGATAACATTCGAAGCAGGTGGTCTTTTAGTGAGTTTAGTCTGAGCTGTTTGTCTTTAACTTTTGTAGACTGAGTTCTAATGTGGCCCTGACTCTGTGAACACCTGAAAAGGAAGACCTGTTTCCTCACATGAACTAAAGCAATATCCGTGCTGAATGCGTTTTTAAACACCCTAACCCCGGCTTTACACTGCACGCGGCTCCGCCCCGCTCCGGTCCGCAGGTCGCAGCTGAGCGAGTCCAAAGCCCACTGCCTCCGCTCCGCTCAGGTCCACCTGGATGCGCCGCTCCGAGACACGTGCGAGATCGCGCGATAAATCAAGTGATAAATAAGTAAGTCAGAACAAAACAATTCATTCGGTGGAAGAAGGAGAACAACTGTAGAGAGACTGCTGCCTTGATCTTCTCTCGTAAATGAGCTACATGGTTTGAGCAACAGGAAGTGATGTTTACATTTCAGAATAAAATACGTTTTTATTTATTTATTTCTTGTATTGCGTTTGTAGGCGTAGTCATAGTCATAAATATAATAGTTTAGTCATAGAATAGTCATAAATGATAGTTTGACAGCATTTTTGTACAAATAAATCCGTATAGAGCTAGGATTAGTCCGCCCGTGGTGATTTTATTTTGTAAATACGGAAGTTGTGCTCGTTCCTTTTCCTGTTGGTGCGACGTAATCTTCAAAAGTTGACTCCGGCACAGCTCCGTCATCCGGCAGAAATAGAAAATTTCTAATTTTGACGGACTGCCGTCCGCTCTCCGCAGCTCGCCGCCGCCGTGCGGAGCCAGTGTAAATTCTGTCATTGATTATAATGGGTGCGTATTTGCTGCGGAGGTCGGACCGGAGCGGGGCGGAGCCGGAACGCATGTGGTGTAATTCCGGGGTAAAGATTAAAAATGACTGACTGAATGAATCAAAGTTGTCAGAGTCACAGTTTGGTCATGAACGGAGTCGCTTCATGTTTGTTGAATTTGTGCTGCAGACATTTAAAAACACAAGTTTCCAAACCTGTCCAGGGCAAGGGCGATCCTAGTATCTGACCTTTAGGGGTACTAAAGCCCGGTGCAGAGCTCTGCGCTGGACCGAGCCCCGCGCCTGCGCGTGGGAGGTTCACAGCAGAGCACAGCGTGAACCAGCGTGTGGCTCCAACAGAGCTCTGCTTTCTTCTCACGTTCTCTGTGAACAGCTGCACGCGGAGGGGGTCAGTTCAGTCCCCCTCCGCGTGCAGCTGATTGGTCAGACACCGCGCTTCGCGTAGGCGCTCATAAAATTGGAGCTTGGCGCGCTCGCGTGAACGTTCAAAGGGCTTGTGCAGCGGCGACCTCACGGCGCTCACACAGCGGGGCGCCGCGCTCGCTCAAGCGCGGAGCTCTGCGCCGGCCTTTAGCCCCCAGTACTGACGATGCCTCTTGGCTCGGACAACACTCCCCATGGTGAGGTTTGTGAGAAGTGCAAAAGCTTACGGCACCTGGTATTCCGGTGGTCTCCCATCCAGACACTAACCAGGCCTGACCTTGCTGAGGTCAGACGTGTTCAGGGTGGTGTGGTCGTAAACGAGAAGCTCAGTCACAAATGGGACTTTTTAAGGATCATAGCAAACAAAGACTAAACTTGTGCAACCGGAAGTTGCAACACATCAAACAGACCATTAACCTCTGACTGCAAAGTGTTTGTAATGCAAAACCCCGACAATGTTGTCGGAGAAAAAGGGGGTGGAGCTCCTGCAGGTAAGGGGCGTTTACCTTCGGGACAAATTCACCACGTTATCAACCATTAAATGACCGTTATTAGTTATTATCATCCCCATATGTAGCGGTCAGACTGCCCCTCCTGTACCTCCTAGTAGGTTTAAAGGTACATTGTTCGCGTTGGTAGCAATGATAATAGGCTCTGTTTTTAGCTTTGTTTTATCGCTCACAATAGCTTCACGTGGTTAGGTTTAGGGTCTTGATTAGGTTTAGGCACAAGGGTAAGGGGGTTAAGTTTAGGGTTGGTCCTCTGGGTCGGGTGTAAGGTTAGGTTTAGGAAAATGGTTACATAAGCTGAAAAGACAAAAAAGACACTTCCTGGTTTACCCCGGTGAGACGCTGCCTATTATCAGTGATAATAACTTACCTTTAAACCTACTAGGAGGTAGGTTGGACAGTTTCACCGCTACATATGGGGATTATAGGGCTTCCGACTTTGGACCCGAAGGACCCAGGTTCGAACCCCGGCCACTACACACCTTGGGGTGTCTATGAGTGCACACCTATTTCCCCAGCTCCCCGGGTGCTTTCTTTGTCTGCTCACTGCACCACCTGGGGGTGGTTGGGTTAAATGCAGAGACGAATTTCGTCTTGTATGGGAAACATACACAGATGACAAAAATGTGACTTTTTTTATAACCACTAATAACGGCCATTTAATGGACTGATAACATCCAAAGCCGCTCACTAATTGACGTTGCTGATTGGACAGTTGATGACGAGCGTGCTGGAGAGATTGACAGGTGGCGTCGAGGATCCAACTCGTGCAACAACAAAAAATAAATCATAGATTTTAATGTCTCGTTTAAGAGTGTCATCATTTAGTAAGTAAGTAAACTTTATTTATATAGCACCTTTCACAGACATAAAATCACAAAGTGCTTTACAAAAAGGAATACACAATAAAATCATTATAAAATCATAAACTCTCAAAGTGCTGTACAAAAAGGTTACACATGATAAACTCTAAAATCAATAAGCACAATTAACCATAAGCCTGTTTGAAAAGATAAGTCTTAAGACTATATTTATTTCAAATGTATTCAATATTTTGGTGAATCTTAATATTTGAGAACCGAGTTTTGACCCAGAAAGGAAGAAGCAGGTCAAGATAACGGATGGATGAAAGTTTCCAAATGATTATTCATCAAGTTTAAAAAAAAGTTTATATTCTTCACAAACTCAAACAACAAGAGCTGCTGTGAAAATTGGCGTTGTCAGTTACGATGTGACTTCTCATCTGTTGTCTGCGGTTTAATTTGCATAAAGTAATACAAAGTGTGAAGCTGAGGCAGGCCGCCGCAGACCTCTGATCAGTACGATGCAACAAAAGTTGAACGCCCAGAGGAGGCTCTCCGTGCATGCTGATCCTGCAGAGACGCACAGAAAACTGCATCAACAAAGGAAGTGCAGAGTAGGACGAATGTTGTCTTTGTGGGGGTTGGAAACAAACCGCTGAAGGTACTCCGGACAACCTGAACATTTTTTTAAATTAAATTATTCATTTTACATATTAAAAAAACAACATAAAAGATAATGGGGAAAAAAATCTTAAATTTGTGAAATAATTAAAATACATAAAATGAAAGGTGGCGGAAAGAAGAAAAATTTCTTATTTTGTCTGCCCCTTTTCTAAAAAAATAAAATAAAATTTTCAAACAATCAATTTAAACAATAATCTTCCAGAAACAACAAATCAATTTAGTAACATTTTACACTCAACAATTAACAAATACATTTGAATGCTTTACTTAAAGCTTTAGTATTTTGTTAGCAGTTTAGATTTGATATTTTTTTTAGATTTAATCACAGAGTTAATATATTTAACATCATTTTCCAAAACATTCCATAATCCCACTCCCTTTATTGAAATAAACCGCCCCTTCAAACTAGTCCTATATCTAGGTTTTGCCAACATTTCAGTTCCTTTTAAACTGTAGCAGCTGTCTCTTTTTACATAAAACATTTGAACATTTGAGGGTAGCATATTCTTATGAGCCTTATGCATTACTAACAAAATATTGTAGTCTACCAAATCATAAAACTTCAATAATTTGAGTTGTTTAAATAATACATTTGATGGATGACGATAAGGCTTTCTAGCAATAATTCTCACCGCTCTTTTCTGTAAAATAAAAATAGAATTTGTTATGGTTATACAGGTTTTACCCCAAACCTCCACACAATAAATTAAATGTGGAACAAAAATTGAGTTATACAGCAAATAAAGAGCCCCATCATTTAACAAGTCTGTTTCCATACGGATGAACCAGCACCAGAGAGTGTGCTGCTTCATCACCAGGGCTTCAGACAGGTCGTTATAAATTCATGTCGGATAAAGAAATCCTGTCAGGAAATCTGTTGAAATATAGAATAAATTAAAGCAAAAATACAATGAGTTTTTAATGGTTAAAATGAAACTATGTCATCTGACAAAATTTAAGTAAAGTTTGTTTGTTTTGAATTGATTTTATCTGTAAAAGGTTATAAACAGTTGATATCTTACCTGCTGTAGATAGCTCTTCGATAGACTGTGTTAGAAAAACAAATTGTTTCCCACTAGACTGATGAGCTAACAACTAGTTCAGACCAAATGCAAAGAAACTCACTTTTCCTCAATTTTACTGTATTTTATTTCCAGGCTGCCGGTCAAAGCTATTTGTCAAACAAACAAAACAAATGTTGACTACATAAAGGACATCCGTCCATCCATCATCTGTATCCGCTTCTTTCTTTTTGGTCATGGGGTCACTGGTGCCCATATTCAGAAGTCACTGTGGGGGGGAGACACCTTGGACAGGTCTCCAGTCCATCACAGGGACACATAAACCGTGTTTCCATCCATTTTCATTTCGAATTTTGAGCTAATTTTTGAAATCTCGCAAATATGTAAATACAAATTAATGCGGATCAGAAGTGTTTCCATCAACTGGCTTGAATCGCATCTACCGGGCCACGCACAGCGTCATTACGTCAGACGTCAGCGTCATTACGTCAGACGTCAGCACTGCGCATGTCTACAGTAAACAGGAAGTAGCGGTTGAAAACAGAACCCGGCCACACATCTCGTCAAAATGGAGAGAATATTTCAGGTACGTGTTGCTATCGGGCAAGTTGTATTTATTCTGTCATGCCAACTAGTTTTAGCGATGTTACATGTTGTCCGGAGCGGAAACAGCTGAACGTCACGTGACGTGAATGTTCGCTACGGCAGAACTGAGTCGGCAAATCTGTTTCCATCTGTCGTTTTGCGCATCTGCTCATTTTCGAAGATCCCAAAAACCACCTCAAGCGAGCGTATAAACTTTTTATAATAATAATAATAATAATAAACTTTATTTGTATAGCACATTACTACAATGCCTTGCATTGACCAAGGTGCTTAACAGGATAAAAAGATGAATAAACTGGAACAATAAATCAATGAAAATAGAATAAGAAACTTTTTGGCGAATTTGAGGAAGTAAATTCGGATTTTGCCGTTTCCATTAAGCTTTTCTGCTGCAATACTTCAAAATGCGCACCTAGAAACCTTGATGGAAACACGGCTATAGAGACAAACCGCCATCTCTCTCTCTCTCACACCTAGGGACAATTTAGAGTTACCAGTCAGTCTAACATGCACGTTTTTAGTCTGTAGGAGGAAACCAGAGTACCCAAAGAAAACCCATGCATGCACGTAGAGGACATGCAAACTCCACCCAGAGAGGCCCTCGGCCGAGATTTGCACCGGCGACCTGCTCAGTGAGAGACAGCACCCGTTTTGGGTTTTGTTGTATATTTGTGATTATTGCTTGAATTGATTGTTTGAATTGATTTTGTTAAGAAGGGGCAGACATGATAAGATTTAATTCTTCTTCTGCCGCCTTTCATTTTATAGGTATTTTATATTTTTTTCTCTTGAAATTTGTATTGTTTTAATGGAAATGAAATGAATAAAATAAACAAACAAACAAATAAACAAACCTCTTATCAGCTGAGCCACCGTGCCGCCCACTAAAAGGAAATAGTGGTAATGGCAGTCGACCCCTGATCGGAAGGTTGGAGGTTCGAATCCCGCATCCGCCCACCATGTGTCGTTGTGTCCCTGGGCAAGACACTTAACCCCGAGTTGCTCCCGGTAGGTCTGGATGGCGCCTTGCAAGGCAGGCTACCACTACCGGTGTATGAATGTCTGAATGAATGGGTGGATGGCTGGTATTGTAAAGCGCTTTGGGGCTCCTCACAGGGGGCTGGAAAGCGCTATATAAATAAGCTCCATTTACCATTAAATATAATGGAGAAAAATGTCTGCCTGTTTAGATGTCACGAAAGGATAAAAACACAAACTTTCTTCTTTTTTTTTTTAGATCAGTCTGTAAATGTATGTCTGCTTTGATGCTGAAGGTGCAGAACACCAGGGTTCTGACCCCCCAGCGAGTTCTGGCTCAGTATTCCCTCTCTTTGAGATCATCTTACTGGTGAAACATGAATCCTTTATTCCAAAGCATCTCCACGCCCTCGAGTGTCGCCGACATCTGTTCGTGTTTGTTTAAAGGAAACATCCGGCGACGCCTTCTGTTTCTGAACTAAAGGGTTATTCAGGTGATGCTCATTAATCCAGCCGTGATGAATGGACGAGCAGATGACGAGTCTACCAAACGGCTGACGGACGTGTTAGGTTCACGAACAGAAACTTGATTTTCTTTGCATTTCCGACGCAACTGGCTGAAACGACGTGCTTCGGTTCTTTCTCTTTGATTTGTTCGAACTTTTTTGGAAGTTTTGCACATTTGTTTTCAGTG
>JBBPBX010047894.1:0-25970 GCA_038048925.1 Garcialebias charrua | reverse complement strand
ATGTAATAGGCTTCTATCAAAACTAGAACAATTTCCATAATTTGTTCTTTTTTTTTCTTTTTATATTTATCCACAGCTTTTGTGTGGTACACACTGATGTAAACCAGGAAGTTACCCAGTAAGTGCATGGAACCGACAGATCATGTATTTAACAGATTCTGGAACAGATGGGGTGTAAAGCAAATACTTTGTACATGTTAATTTCTAAAAGAGATCCTGTTTGTAATCTCGGGCGGGAACTTCCAGCCTTCCAAGGCCTTTTTGCTTCTCAAGACGTCAACTCACTCTGATGTTGTCTGAACTACAAGTCAAAGCCTTCAGCCTGAACCATCAACTTTCTGCCTCAACTCAACCTGCTCCTCACTCAAACGTTGCTTCAAGTCTGAACCTCCTGAAACCTAGGACCTCAAAGCTCTTCCCTCTGGCTCCTGCAATAAATACATTCTTAGCAAGATGATCTAATCCTTTTTTCACAATTAATTATCTTCCAAGACCATCTTTAACAAATACTTGTACGAGTACCACTGCCTGCAGCCCCTCCTCCAAGATGGCCGCTGATTGTCAACACCTGGCGGTCATCAACCTGATGAGGCTCTCTTCCTATAAGGCTGCAGTCCAGTGCTACTCTTCGCTGGAGAATTTCACCATCTCATGGTATTTGTGCTTCTGGCCTGAACATTGGCCCTCATTCACGAAAATGTTCGTATTTTTATCCTAAATTTCTCCTACTTTTGTTCGTACGAAGCGTTCGTACGAACATGCCACGTCAGATTCAACAAAGTCTTCTATCCTGAGGAAACGTGTGTAAATGGCTGCGTAAATATGATGAATCCCACCTGTCCTAAACAGCTGCGCGTGCACGCAGAGTGGTCATTTACATAATTCCCACCCCTCAAAACACCATATAAGGCCACGCTTCCTGCCTTCTGACAGCAGGAAGTGTCCATTCATTCAAACTCAAGAAGTAAAAGGAGGAACTTCACGCGTTCGGAGATCTGCTCTCATCGTCGCGCTGTGGCTACCCCCCCGCAGGTGTCGGATGGTCAAATATTTTTAATGTTAGTGTAAACAACTGTGTAGTTTCACTTATTCAGAAGAGCTGTGGCGCACCGCTGCCCCCCCCCGCAAGTGTCGGATGGTCAAATATCTCTAATTTTAGTGTACTGTGTTACATTATAGTTTCACTTATTCAGAAGAGCGCACCGCTACCCCCCCCCCCCCCCCGCAAGTGTCGGATGTGTTTTTGAACAGAAGCATTTTAAAATGTCTCGAAACTACAGTTAACTTCATATTAATATTGTAGTGCATATGCTGTGTGTCCCGTGGGTCGTACAGTATCAGAAATCAAGAATAAATGGTTTGATCTGAAAATGGCTTCAAACAAACGTCTCGCCGCAGCACGGACAGGAGGTGGTCAGTCTGCGAGATGGTGGACAATACTGTAAATGCCACGCTGCGCAAGACGCGTGCCAACATGTTTTGCAGCACAAATGAGTCATGCGCGCACCTCCTGGTCAGCGCGCAACCACATTCTGCAGGTTATATTTCGAATCAGATATAATAATCTATTGCTCCGATGGTGTTTGGCACAGCAGTCCAGCAATAGCATGAAAATCAGTCTTAATTCGTACTTGTTCTGCGGCGGTGTATGGGAATTTTATGTACCTGGGTGTTAATATGAGGAGGGCTTTGATGACCAAGGGGAGCGCACGACTCACTGAAGCCTGCGCGACACACCAGACAAATTAAACTTAAAATTATAATTCTAATTCAAACAGAATAACCTATTGTCAAGAATAATTATGGTGCGTGATTTTTTTAAACCCAAAATATTTTCTAAATAACGAAATATGAAGTTATTCGTGGAGAAGATCCGTCTGGATGACAGCAGACTGACGCTCCTAAAATATACGACAGGTCCGGACCACTCGTAAATTTTGTTCGTATCTGAAGAAAATCGTAGGATACGAAAACATTGTTGAATGCCGCAAATGATCCTAATCACTCGTACGCACAGTTTAAGAACAAATCTGTGCGTACGAACGGTTCGTGAATGAGGGCCAATGTTATTAGAAAGAGTTATTTACCCGTTTCTCTTGTCTCCAGTGTTCCTGACTCCTTGGCTCTGGTTCTCCAGGTTCCACCCTAGTTCTCCTCGTGACCCGTCCTGGTTCTCCTTGTGCTCTGACCTGGTTCTTCTCGTGACCCGTTCTGGTTCTCCTCATGCCTTGTCCTCACCAGTTGCCTGCCATCCTCATACAACTGGACTCTGGACATGTTCCTTCTCTGAAGCTCTCCTAAGGATTGGAGGTTGGACCGAACATCTCCCCTCAACCTGTAAGCCGCCTTCCCATTTATCGTACAACGTTGGTGCCAGAGGGTTTTCTGTGCATCTTGGTGAATTAGACAAGTGTACCAAATGTCATGATTCCACGTCAAACTAAGGCCAATGCGGAAGGTCGTTTGAAAATTTCTAGGTGGCGCTCTTGAGCTGTTTCCATTGCAATTTTTGCCACGCCTCCAAAATACGTAATTTTTCACCAGTCCTGATGAATTTGCCAAATTTGGTGAGTTTTGGGATATGATAAAGCCCCCAAAAGGCCATTTCATTTGAGGGAAGAATAAAAAGGTTGGGCCTGAACAGATCGATTACAATAGGCCGTCGCAGTGCTTAGTTGCTCGGGCCTAATTACTGCCTGTTCTCCTGCAAACCACCTCTTACCATCTTCCCCCTCTTTTAGGAGCTGCAAAGAAGCTGTCGTAAAGTCTTATTCACTGTAAATAATAAACACTGTTATTTTGTACCTGTCTGTCTTGTTCCGGGTATCATACAAATCTGGGTTCCTCGAGTTATAACAGTACTCACCTTGTCCCTCCTGCCTTTTCAGCCCAGAACCAAGCACCTGTAAACAAAGACACTTATTTTTGTATATCAGCCTCTGTCATTCCTTCAGTCTGCCACTTGTCAATATATGACCACGATCATGTTACTAGATGTTTCTTCCTAGTGAAAGGAGCTTGTCCTCGCCTCTGTTGCTCATGATTATTCAAGATGGGGTTTGGGTCAAGGTGAAGAATTGATACAATCTGCTGCTTTCATTAGATGACATTATTTTCATTGACATTTGGTACTCTATGGAACCTTATTGTAATGCATTAAGTTTGGAGTGTTATCTCTGTTTTTTTTTTTTTAAGACGTCGATTTTCAAAACTGAAGTATTTTGCTGCGTTCCAGTTACCTCGTATTTTGGGAACTACGAAGTGGCAGTGACGTCATCTCCCCATCTACCACTTGAAAACACGTTCCGGTTACCCTGGTGGTAAAACAAGATGGATGCACGCATTGTTTTTGTTGCTGTTTCGGAATATAATAAATTACTAAACATATATGCACTCCAGACTACCAGTTATGCACTCCTGACACAGAACATGTCAAAGAAGAAAGATGAACGTCGAAGGTAATAGATTTAATATATATTTTTCTCGTTGGGAAAAAGAAAAACTGGCTTTACAGCTAAAAAAAAAAAACGTCTTCGCTCACTGCACAGCAAAACATGTAGGGGGTTTACGATATGTTGAAGAAACTGTACAGTGGTTGCTTTATTTTGCTAAATAAATAAGTTGCTAACACCGGTTGCTAACCCTGCTGACCACTTGACCAGGTCACCCTTGTAAAAGAGATCTCGAACGTGCAAAATAACTGGTAAAATAAAGGTGATTGATTTTATGATATATAACACCATCAGAAAGTTTTGGTTTGTAGCCTGACACTACAGTACTGTTGTTGTTTTTTTACAATCAACCTTTATTTAGTCAGGTAAATGTCATTGAGCCTCGTGAACTCATTTAAAAAAGTGACCTGCTACAAACTAAAGAATGATTAACAGCAATGGTAGAATTTCCTTAAATAATAGACAATAAACACAAGAGAGAAATATATATTTTTTTTTCTTTTAAAACAAAGTATCAAAGACTAGAAAAACATTATAAGGTAGATGTATAAATCAAAGACAGGAACATATCTGCATTGGTTTTTTGCCAGGATTCCAAGAGATTCAACTATTCTCCAGATTCCAACAGTTTCCTGAAAGTAGCTGTCTGAAATGTGTATTTTTCACATAAACAAGAAGTCAAATGATGAAAAAATGACAGAGAATTGCAGCTCATTATTAACTTTATGTCTGTCTGAAATAAACACTGTTTTCCCATTGCAGAGTTGTCTTGGACCCTACCATGCTGCCAGAAAACCCATCCATCCTGAAGAACAATGGTGCTCTAAGTGAAGCAGACAAGCAACGTAACGCTGAAATCAGCCGTGGAAGGGTGATTGTGGAGCAAGCCTTCGGATGTTTGAAGTGCAGGTGGAGACGGCTTCGTGACGTGCAGAATACCAGAACTGTTGTGGTGGTGAAGATCATAGTGGCTGCCTGCATCCTCCACAACTTGGGACGTGGGCCATCACAAATTTGTCAGCAGCATGCAGACGGGTCCGCCAGGGAGGATGATGAAAATGAATAACTCTTAGAATTCCGGTGTGTAAAAGAAAAAAATAATAGGTAGTATGTTGTTTTGAAACTTCCTACATTAGTGCAGTTGTTCATGACAAAACTGTCTGTACAAATGTACTTAAAAGACTGCTATAATGAAGCTTATGTAACCTGGTTGTACTTCTCTTTTGTTATAATTACACAAAAAGTATTTTTGTATTGTTGTATTATTGTATATTACCTGACTGAAACACCACTGTCATTATTTTAGCCGTGTTACTTTAAGATCAGAAGCCCCTCCCTTTTATTTCTTCTTCTGTGTTTTTGTCTTTAAATTGGTTGTACCCCTGGGATTCTCCCCTTTTGTCACGTTGTCTTGTGGGGAGAGGTACGTGCTGTTTATTTGTCATGTAAATATATTCAGTTTATTTATAGATTTATTAAGTTAATTTTCATGCATTTTTGTTTTGTATAGACTTGAAGCAGGGCAGTCGGTAACACGGTGTTGTGTGTGTGTTATTCCACCAGGTATGTTTTATAAGAATGTTTATTCGCCCTTTTGTCACGTTGTCTTGTGGGGAGAGACTTGAAGCAGGGCAGTCGGTAACACGGTGTTGTGTGTGTGTTATTCCACCAGAATAAACCGCTATCCTGACTAAAGATAAACCGTGTCACGGTCTGATCAATAAATCCATAAAACCAGCACAACGCAGGAAGGATCCGGTTACACTTGGTGCCGTTCGACCCGCTGTGTCGCTGAACCTCCGCTGCTGCTCGTGCCCAGAGCTGCACCTGTGCGAGTGACGCTGAGCTCTTCCCGCCTTTGAAGTCTCGCCCCGCCTGGCTCGTTGCACTGCGCGCCTTTGCCCTGGGCTGTGACTGGCAGGCTCGCTGTATCCTAACAAACAACCGTTACTATTTCTGCTGCTGTGTTTTTGTGCACCTCGTTTCATACGTGGGAGGCAGGGAAATAGGTGAAAAAAAAAAGAGTGCATATTTTTACTTTTATAAAAGTTTTTTTACTTTTTCTGTGGGAAAGACTGATCCTATTTTTTTATTTTTTTTATTTCTTTTTGCCTACTGATGCATGTGAGCTTTTGTGACTAATTTGGTTTTAGACTGTTTGGGAATCTGTAGTCACTTTATTTTTTATATCTCTTTTTTTTTAATGCATTTTTCTTTTTAGTGATTTTTATCTGTTATTGTTTGTTGAAATGTTTGACACTGAGGTACCTTTTGAGGGTGATGAAGTGGACCGGAGGGTCACTTTTAGTTTGGGGAGGGGTCAACATTACATGTCCTTTGGGAGGGGGAGGCCTATGCCTCCTGGTGCATATGAATGCCCTGTTAAGTCTGAGTTGAACTCCCTACCTGTCCCTGCTGCTGCTTCTACACCCGTTGGTGATGCAAGGTCTGACCTCAGCCAACTTGTTTCTACTGAGGCTCTTAGTGGGGTGATTGCTGATTTAGCCAAGCAGATTGGGGATGCCATTACGACAAACCTGAGTGGCCTAAACCCACAAAACCAGTCTCAGGTTGCTGACAGCCAACCCAGCATCCCGGCCGATCAGTCACAAATGAAGGTTGTTGTTCAGTCTGACATCAGAGCACCACCATATTTTAAAGGTGATCACACTGATACTTTCCCCATCCAGGAATGGGAGGGTTTGATGAGATGTTATCTGTCAAGAATAAAATGTGTGAACCCTGTAGAAATGTGTGAAATCATCACATCCAGACTTACTGGGAAAGCCAGAGATGTGGTTCAGGTGTCGCTCCGCTGCCAGCCTCAGTCATGTAGTGACAAGTTAGTTTCCACTGTTTTTGATATTCTGAAACGCAACTTTGGTGAGCTGATCTTCTCCAATTTGCCAATGAGAGACTTTTATAACATCCTGCCTGCTGATGGAGAGACAGCCATGGACTATTGGATCAGACTGAACAAGTCTATTGAAGCAGCTGATGAGTGTTTGCGTAGAAGGGGGAAGCAGGTGGAGGATCCAGGAGCTGAAGTTGTTACCATGTTCATCAACTACTGTCCTGATCCTGGTCTAGCTCTTTCCTTCCAGCTGAAACCTGTTGAGGAGTGGACTGCTACTGAGGTCCAGGGTCGCCTTGATAACCATGTTGTGAGTCTTAGGAGACCGATGGTTAGTACGAACAAGGCTGTTGGTTCATCTGCAGGCCCTGTGGTTCTCTCCTGTCTCCCTCAGCTTGGTGCCCAATCACCCACTGCTGCGTCGCCAGCCGATGCAACACCATTTGCTGTCCATTTTACCCAGGCTCCTTTAGCGTGTGATCATTCTTTAGCTTCAGGTCCCTTGTATCAGCAGCCACAACAGCATGTTGCTCCACAATCTACACCCTTTCAGACTGCAGGTCCATCCAAGCCAACTTTTTCCCCCAGTTCAGGAGTTGAACCACCTCATCAGATGGCAGAGATGTTTGATAAAGTTCTGTCTTTGTGTGCAGCTTCTCTTGCTACGAAACAACATGGTCAACATATGGGGAGTTACACACGTGGTTCTAAACGTCCTCAACAAGCCCCATGCAGAGTTTGTTGCTCTGAGGAGCATACAACACACTCGCACTGCAGGCTGTTCAGATTGTGTCTCAATTGCTTCAGCTCAGGGCACATTAAAAGGAATTGTCCTCAGCCTGCCCATCACGCACCTCAGCCATCCTCCCAGTACCCTAATTTAAACTAGAGAGCCTGTGCGATGAGAGGGGCAGCATGGGCAGTATGGATAATACCCTCACAAATACACTAGATGCACACTCTGTTTACACCGAATGTTGTAATGCTTCACCTGGAGACAGTGAAGTGGTTTTCTTGGGGTCACAGAGAGTTCAGAGGGCTAGTGATTTGTTTTATGCCTCAGTTTCAGTGAGTGAACGATCTACACTGAGGGGTATGTTGGACTCTGGGAGTATGTCATGCACATTGAGCGTGGAGGCAGAGAACAAGCTAAGAGCCGCGGGTGTTGATTTGATCCCTCTTGCAGTCCCAGCGAATGTGGTGCTCGTTGGGTGTGGTGGCCTTCTCACGCAGCCTCGATGCATCTATGAGTTGAACATTGAGATCTATGGTTTCAAATTTACAGTACCAACATTTTTGATACCTGGCCAACATGATGAATTCATCATTGGTAGCAATGTGCTCCGGCCCCTTATTAAAAAAATGAAAACTGACCCGGGGTACTGGGAACTCATTACATCAAACACTGCAAACCCAGAGTGTGAAGAGTTTTTGCAGCTGCTGAGTTGTGTTTCTCGGTGGTCAAACTCTACTTTACCTGACAAGATTGGAACAGTCAGGCTCAGACAGGCTGTCACCCTCCTTCCTCATCGGGAGTATGTGGTCTGGGGAAAGCTTCCATCCACTGCACCCCTGTCGTTAGGGGGCACTGTGATCGTGGAGCCGTCCTCTGCTCGTTCCACCCCAAAAAACATTTTGGTGGGTCGTGTAGTAACACCCATGTGGGGGGACCATTGGGTCCCTATGAAGATTCTCAATCCTACAAACAAACCTCTGGTACTGCGCCGCAATGCTAAAATTGCTGATGTCTTCCCATGTGTTGCTGTGGAGGACTTTGCGTTCAGTCAGGGGAGATCTGAAGTGCACTGCAATCATTCTGCAGTTGCAACAAGCTCATCACATCACAGTACTGATCCAGTGCAGATGCTGAGAGACTGTGGTCTACATGACATCGACATAGAGAGCTGTGAGGTATCAGGCGAGTCTAAAAGAAGGCTGGCTGAACTTGTGGTTTCTTACCAGGATGTGTTCTCCAGGGGAAAACTGGATTGCGGTGAGGCTAGAGATTTTGTCCATCGCATTCACTTGACTGATGAGAAACCATTTCGTTTGCCTTATCGACGCATCCCACCAGCACATTACCAGCAGTTGAGGGAGGTCTTGTCTGAGATGGAGATGAAGGGCATCATAAGGAAGTCTATTAGTGAATATGCTTCCCCGCTTGTTATGGTGTGGAAAAAGTCTGGGGACATGAGGATATGCACTGACTTCCGCTGGCTTAATGCTAAGACCGTTAAGGATGCCCATCCATTACCCCATCAGTCTGACTGCCTTGCTGCTCTTGGTGGGAATGCTCTTTTCAGCACCATGGACTTGACCTCTGGATTCTACAACATCCCCCTCCATGAGTCCGACAAACATTATACAGCTTTTACCACGCCGCTTGGACTTTACGAGTACAATCGGCTCCCGCAAGGTCTATGTAACAGCCCAGCTTCCTTCATGAGAATGATGCTTAACGTTTTTGGTGACTTGAACTTTTCCAGCCTCCTCTGTTATCTAGACGACCTGTTGGTGTTTGCACCTTCTGAGGAGGAATCGTTAAAGAGGCTGGAGGTTGTTTTCTGCCGTCTGAGAGCTAACAACTTGAAGCTGTCCCAGAAAAAGTGTCACTTTCTCAGGAGGTCTGTGAGGTTTTTGGGCCATGTTGTGGAGGCTGGTGGTGTTTCTGTTGATCAGGAGAAGGTGAAAGTCATTTCTAGTTTTGACAAAAAGGACCTCATGAAGGAGGATGGCTGTACTCCGTGCCAGAAGAAGGTGAGGTCGTTCTTGGGCATGGTGCTATTCTATCAGCACTTTATTCCAGCTTGTTCCCGCATTGCAAAGCCACTTTACGCACTCACCGCAGGTCAGAAACGTAGAGTGAAGGGCAAAGGACACGGGAAGGCTGGAACTTTTCGTGTCCTGACTCCCCAGGACTGGACTCCAGCTTGTGAGAAAGCGTTTGGAGACCTTAAAGCTGCACTCCTTGATTGTGTGGTGCTAGCACATCCTGATTTTGAGAGGCCATTTATTCTCTCAACTGATGCTTCATTGGATGGGCTCGGTGCTGTTTTGTCACAGGTCCCGGCTGATGGAGAGATTGCTAGACCTGTTGCTTTTGCCAGCAAGTCTCTCAGCCGCAGTCAGGCCAACTATCCTGCACACAGGCTTGAGTTCCTGGCCTTAAAATGGGCTGTGTGTGATAAGTTCAGCCACTGGCTGAAGGGTCACAGGTTTACTGTGTGGACGGATAATAATCCTCTCACATATATTCTGACCAAGCCCAAACTGGATGCCTGTGAACAACGCTGGGTCTCTAAGCTTGCCCCGTACAACTTTGAGATCAGGTATGTTCCAGGGAGACAGAATGTGGTGGCAGATGCCTTGAGCAGAGCCCCTTTTGTGAAGCCCTTGGCTGATCGCCTTCTGTCAGAGCCTTGTCAGGAACTTTTGGAACAAGTCTGTGAGCTTCCTGATCACGCTGTGCAGGATGTTTTCCGTTTGACCTGCCAGCTTCAATCAGTGGACAGCTCTTCTTCCGTTATAACTGACACATCCATGACCTGTGACGAGGTCTCCTCTCTTTTGTCATCTGTCTGCAGTGGGGATGCCGGTCAGACTCAGCATGCAGCATCTTTAGCTGACCATCTGGGCATGATAATCCCACACACCACAGACCCATCAACAGCGCTTTGTCTGTCTGACCTCGTCTCCCACCAGAGAAACGACCCTGTTGTTTCCAGAGTTGTCTTCTATGTTGAGCGGGGACGCCGTCCGTCAAGGCGGGAACGCTTTGGTGAAAACCAACTGGCTTTAAAAGTTCTGAAGCAATGGGACAAACTAACATTGCTGAATGGTGTCCTTTACCGTGTCATAAAAGACCCTGTGAAAAAAGGTAAACGATTCCAGTTCGTGGTCCCTGATGCTTTGAAGTCTGTGGTTTTGACTGGTGTCCATGATAATGCAGGTCATCAGGGCCAGCCACGAACATTCTCCTTGGCTCGCCATCGCTTCTTTTGGCATGACATGGAAAGGGATGTGCGGGATTTTGTGAGAAAATGTCCCAGATGTGTCCTCAGCAAAACCCCAGAGCCTGCTGTGAGAGCCCCTCTGGAGAACATCAGAACCAGTGCTCCGATGGAGCTGGTGTGCATTGATTTCTGGTCGGCTGAGGACAGCAACAACAAGTCTGTGGATGTTCTGGTGATCACAGATCACTTCACAAAATTAGCACATGCGTTCCCGTGTCAGGACCAAACCGCTAAAAGGGTTGCGAAGAAGTTATGGGATGGGTTTTTCTGCGTTTATGGTTTCCCTCAGCGCATTCACTCTGATCAGGGTGCAAATTTTGAGAGTGAGCTGCTAGCTGAGCTTTTGGAGCTGAGTGGCGTCAGTAAATCGCGCACCTCACCCTACCACCCAATGGGTAACGGGACTGCAGAGAGATTCAATCGCACCCTAGGCAATATGTTAAGATCTCTTCCTCCGCGTTCGAAGCACAAATGGCCTCAGATGATCCAGTCTCTGACTTTCGCTTATAACTGCACAGTTCATGAGACCACTGGCTTTGCGCCATTTTACCTGATGTTTGGGAGGATTCCCAGGCTACCTGTTGACCTTGTTTTTCGGAACGTTCTTCACGATGATACCATTTGCGACTACCACTCTTATGTCAAATCATTGGTTGAAGATCTGCGTTCTGCCATGTTAATGGCTGAAAAGAGCACCAGTGCAGAGCAGAAACATCAATGTGACCAGTACAACAAGAGAGCCAAGGGTCACCCTCTGTCAGTTGGAGATCAGGTTCTGGTGGCGAACAAGGGAGCCAGAGGAAAGCGGAAGCTTTCTGATAAATGGGAGCCTGTGATGTACACGGTGGTTGCATCCAAACCTGCTCTCCACATTTACCGAATTAGAGATCGGCATGGCAATGAGCGTGTGGTGCATCGCAACCTCCTTCTTGATGTGAACTTTTTACCTGTGGGAATGACCCTGGACAGCAATGTGAACCGCCATGCTGACAGTGTGGTTGGAGTTCCTCCGGTTTCTGACCTACACGAAACAGAATGTCTTAGCGAGGCTCCTAGTGCTGTTCTTGCTGAGTCTTCCCTACCAGACTCCCTGTCCTGCAGTGATGGGGAGGACCGTACTGCATCATGGGTTCAGGATGTGTCCTCGGCTCCATCAGTTGTAAATAATGACCTGCCTCATGACTCAGAGAACTCCTCTATGGACACTGGAGTACTGGCGACTGCTGGTTCCTTACCTCATCTTCCTGACGATGTTAGTGTTGCTCATCCTCCAGACAGTGTGGGAGGGGATGTTGTTCACCGCCTAACTTCGCGTTTTGGGAGGGTTATTAGACCAGTCTGTCGCTTGATAGAATCCATGGCTGTCATTGAGGCATTGTATAACAAGGATATGGTTCAACCTGTTATTGATGTGTGAGTTTCCAAATTTTTGTGTATGATTCCTACCTTTGACTAGGATCATTTATTTTATTTTTATTTATTTATTTATTTTTGGTTTGCATAAGCTTCAGTACCATATGTGTTCATTCTGTATAAGGGGGGGTGTAAAAGGCACCTCTTGTTGTCCATGGAATACCATGAGAACGATCTCTGGTCTCCTGACCCTATTGTAGGGTAGCTGTTATGTTGATGTATTACTTTGTTACAGAACACATAATATTTGTACTGATACTGTCTGACACTGTTTTTTTATTTTTGTGTAATTCTAGGGGGGTGAATGTAACCTGGTTGTACTTCTCTTTTGTTATAATTACACAAAAAGTATTTTTGTATTGTTGTATTATTGTATATTACCTGACTGAAACACCACTGTCATTATTTTAGCCGTGTTACTTTAAGATCAGAAGCCCCTCCCTTTTATTTCTTCTTCTGTGTTTTTGTCTTTAAATTGGTTGTACCCCTGGGATTCTCCCCTTTTGTCACGTTGTCTTGTGGGGAGAGGTACGTGCTGTTTATTTGTCATGTAAATATATTCAGTTTATTTATAGATTTATTAAGTTAATTTTCATGCATTTTTGTTTTGTATAGACTTGAAGCAGGGCAGTCGGTAACACGGTGTTGTGTGTGTGTTATTCCACCAGGTATGTTTTATAAGAATGTTTATTCGCCCTTTTGTCACGTTGTCTTGTGGGGAGAGACTTGAAGCAGGGCAGTCGGTAACACGGTGTTGTGTGTGTGTTATTCCACCAGAATAAACCGCTATCCTGACTAAAGATAAACCGTGTCACGGTCTGATCAATAAATCCATAAAACCAGCACAACGCAGGAAGGATCCGGTTACACTTAAACATTTTTCTTTAAATACAGCATTTTGTCTTTGAGTTGTGACAAAAGTTTAAACCGATGGGTTGCAAATATTATTACTGCCTTACTCAAGGCTCCAGAGTTTAAGGAGTTTACTTACTAAGGACGCGAGTAGCCCAGATGCTTTAAGTATCTGTCAGAAATGCACGTGTCATAACACATTTCCAAAAATAAATTATTAATGTGAACATAGCAAAATTTTAGGGAAACGTACCTTTTGTGTATTGTAGGGTAATATAATGTTACATGATTTGCTCTGTAGCTAGTAATGCAAAATAGTTTCAATACTATTAAACTAGTTTATACAAAATAGTTTCTATTTTAACCTTTGCAAGCAAATAGTTCATACTGAAAACAAATCTCAGTTGTCTGAAAGTTTCAGTTTTAATTACAAAATGTGCAACAGAACAGCATTTTCAAAATTCATACAATCAAAGGCACTGAAAACCAACAATTTTTACTGGGCCAACCTGAGCAAAATAAACAATGTGAAAACAAAAAAACTTCAAAAAAAAAAAAACAGAAGTTGTTTTGTGCAAAACAATAAGAAAGTTTACAGTACAGCTACATTTTTTTGTAGCATCTGGGCTGATTTCATTTGCTCCTGGGTTGATTTCATTTGCTCCATCATGTCCTGATGTCGCTGTTGACTGTTTTCCTCTGACTGGCGGAAGAACTCCAAAACCTCACTAGACCTTCGCTTGCGAGTGGAACACGCATGTGTTCAATCGAGAACAGTGTCTGTTCTTTATTAAAACTGTCATTCTCGCGGATGGGGGACTCTGCGTGGCTGCTGGTTGATGGAGAGTCTTCACAGTTCTCTGAAAAAATCATTTTAAAAGAAAAAAACACAGTATTGTTAAATTCATTATACAGTAATTGGTTTGGTTTGCATTAAAACTTATTTCTCCAAAATCTTACCAGCTGTGCTGTCCTGTGCAGGTTGGATAAGCTCAACTTTCATAGTGAGGTTTGCATCAATGTACAAACAGGACAAATCCCCTGCACTGCGATACAGGCTCTGCCAGAAAATGTTGTTGTTCTCTGCTCATCAACAAACATGTTGTTGTACTGGTCGAGGTAGACTGAAAACAAACACAAACACACACTTACTATACAAATATACACGTCCTAACACATAAATATCATACAGGATTATAGAATGTTTCTAAACACGGATCTTTGGAAACCAAATATATATTTTTTTAACCACAGTTTAGTGCTAATTTATAGTCAGTTCAACAAACAATGTGTGTTTAGTTCTGGGTTGCCTAACAAAAATAAGCCACAGCGCCAAAGAAAACAAGGGTAAAAAATATATATTTTAAAATAAAATTCATAACTAATAGTTACTTTTTTAATGTGCTGAATAATAAAATGTGGCGAATGAAAGTCGCTGCCGCTGGCCTACAGAACTGTTGTGATCCAAACAACGAGAAAAACAGCCGTACACCGCATGCCATGCAACTAAACACAGGTTTTTAATGTGATCTGTGTTCACAAGCATACGCTTAAGCTGTGTGTGTGATTAAAAAACACACAACAACATTTTACAACTGTTATTTTAGTAAAAGTTAAGGAGTTCACTTACTAAGGACGCGAGTGGCCGCCATTTTGAAATCGTCACTGGGATAAACTGGGGGCCGAAAAAATTGCCCCACTTCACGAATGGGAGTTTCCCACTGGAGCGGGCGTTCCAGTTTAAATCCACCACTGGGACCTTGGAAATCCCCACAATACGAGGTTACTGGAACGCAGCATTTGTCCCCCATCATGGGCTGAAGAGGAGGAATTAAAAATACCACCCATTCCAGTAATCTGTCCATCTATCCATGCATGTTGTGATGGCTTGAAAAATACCAACTTCCATTTTGGTGTGTGGCTGCATTTAGGCATATGTCTCTAATAATTAAGTTGCCACAGCAAAATTTAAGATGGCTGCTACCTTATACAGTTGTGTGTGTGTGTGTGTGTGTATGTGTGTGTGTGTGTGTGTGTGTGTGTGTGTGTGTGTAAACCTTCCATCCTGATCATTTGAAGAAACTATGCTTTGTAATTTTTACATTGTTTAAAAGTATAGTTTCCTTGAATGATTGGGGTCAGGGCCACCATAGATTAATTTATGGTGATCTTGATAATCAATTAATCTATGGTGGTCAAGGCCACCATTGGCCCCACAATCTCTTTTTATTTTTATTTTTTTCCATTTATAGATGGCCTCCCTTCACACCTTATAGCCATCATCTCACTCCAATATGTATTTTTTTTTAGAGAGAAAGAAAGAAAAGAGAAAGTGAGACAACAAAACAACAATTATCCACAAAAAGAGCACAAGGCAAACACACCAAACCTCCGTCCACAATCCTGCAAAGCACATGACAGAACACAGCAACGAAACATACAAGCATAAAGACTGATAATATTCATGACCTTGCATTAGATTTCTATATATAAACATACCCATACCTACAAATATATATACAGTATACATACATATATATTTATATTCATTTATATACCCATCTACATATATCTACATATACATCCCTGCATCCATTTGTGTGTGGTTGTGAGCATGCATAAGTGAATAAGGTTCCTCCAATAGAACATTAAGGCCCTGTTTACACGGACACTGTGTGGGGGAAACGCAACTTTTGGGTATGTTAATTAGGTTGAAAGTTTTGCGTTGACATGGGCGAATTCTGTGGATACGACTCTCTCCCCCCCCACCCCCCGTACTCATGAATTTACTGTAGTTACCATGCTGGGCCATTAGATGGCGCTGTGATTTTTGGAACCTTCACCACTGCGCATGTGTGCAGCCTGGGGTAAACAGAGCACACGAGGCAGCCTGTTTTCCTCTCTGGCTAAAAGTTCAGCTACTACAAGTTGTTGTCAACAAGTTAACAACAAGGTAAAGCTGGAATTTGGATAAGAGTCAACAGATTTGACACCAAGTGGGACCGCTACAAGCTGCACACCAGTTGCTGACTGGACCGGAACCGAGTCAACATGTCTGACTTTACTCCGTGAGAATCAGCTGATTTACAGCAGCGCTACAAGGTAAACCATGTTCTTAATAATGTTTCCTTGTGTTTAGTTCGATCACAGAACAACCAACTGAGGTTTTATTTTTATTTTTTTCCTGCGAGGTCGAAGCTGTTCCACGAAGCGGACCGGCGGTTCGGATGTGGGTCCAGTGGGATGAAAACAACAGAGTCCAGTTCATTAAAGTTCGGTTAACGTGTTTTTAAAAGTGTTCAATTTAATTCTCAGTGTTTGTGACATGAGTTTGTGGTGTTGAATAAACAAATAAATAAAAAATCAACCTGGTGTCTTCATTTTCAGCAGCATGTTAGGCATGACGTAACGAGTCCAGATAGCTTCATTTAGCTCAGATAAATTTAAATATCTCCCACGCTAACATAAATACTGTTTATTATTGTTAAACTGTTAATATATAGCACATTTAGTATGTTATAGTGCAGCGTGACACGTGAAATGTCCGACTGCCTCGTTAACAGACAACTGGATCCAGGCAGCTGGCTCTCTTCCAACACAGATGCAGGTAAGGTGTAGAATAATTAAATATGAGAATCAAAATATATTCCATCAGCTATAGTTCAGAAAGTGGTGCGTGTGTCCACTGTCCAGTCCACCGCCATTGTTAAAATGCCGGCTGTCTGCGCGTGCGTGCTGCGTGCATGTGTTCAAACAAAAGCTCCACGGGAGATGTTTACATTATCAACGGGGGGTCTGCGAAAAACTTCCACCTTGAGAGCAGGGTCAGAAAAGTATCGGAGTCATCGAGGGGGGCCAGCAGCGTCGTGTAGGCGATAAGCAAAGTCGCAAAGAGAAAGTAGCGGTTACACTCAAAATATGCGCCGTGTAAACTGGCCCTTAGTAGCGATTGTGAAGCATCAGAGATCTGTCCCCCCAAAGCCCGAGACAGATGAAAGGGCGATCAAAGCCCAAGACCCCAGGAAGGACCCCGAGCCCAGAGTCCCCAGGACCACCCGAACAGGACGAGCCACTCGTCCACTCCCCAGATCCGACCAAGGGGAAGAACCGGACGAACCCCACCAGGGACCACACACAATGACCCCCCGGGGTCAACAGCGACAAATACACAGGCCCCCGCCGGAGCCCGCTGCACCGATGTAGCCCCAGGGCCGGTCACCGAGGCTCGGGCACCGGGGACGCCCATCCCTCAGGTCCAGACCCGACAGGACCAGAGGACCCGAGCCCCACCAGGCAGCCACCAGGCCGAGCCGACAAACGCCCAAGCGCCCAGCCCCAGATAGTGAGGGCCCCAAGCACGCCCGCAGGCAGAGGAACACCCACCAGGGGGCCACGTGGCAGGAGCGCGACACTAGGTAGCCTCAGAAGTATCAGAGAGGGGGCAGTCCAAGTCCCAGCCTGACACTTAAACATTCATACACAGACACACTCATTCAGACCCACCCTCATCCTCACCCTCAGTCATAGAAAGACAAACAATAACGACACGCTCCATTCATAATCCCGATGCACACTCTATACCCCCCAGGTCCAAGACATGTACCTGCTCCCTACATGGGGCAGCCCACATCCAAACCCAGGAGGTAGGCCCATTCATTCTGGGGTGGAGAGTAGCAGACATCCAAGATCCGGCCCACCCCGCGCCCCGCCGACAGGACAGGACACTCGAGCCCAAGCAGCCCCAGGGGGAGCGCACTGCCAGTCCCGCCCACGGCAAACCCGCAGGCCCCGAACCCCCCCACACCCCAGCACAACCCCTGACGGCCCACCCCCAGAATGTCCGCCAGGCAACCAGGGGGGTAAGAGAAAAATAAATAAATAATATATATATATAAATAAATACATAAATAAATAAAATTGAAATTAACAAATCAAGACCCCGACACACACACCCCCGTCCCCAAATGTACTGTTGGTGAGTGTTGTTCTAAAGTGTACTTAAAAAGGAAAGAGAAGGAGCAAAGGCTGGCATTATACCAGTTTCCCCTCCACTCCAACTCTAACCCAAGCCCTAATTGTCTAAATGCATAATGTTGAGTGAGCATAGGCATGGGGGTGAGATTGGTGTCATCCCGCCACCCATAGCCATAGTGCTCACTCCATTCCCTATATGTGACTTTTATGAAGATGTTTATGAATGAATGTCTAAAGTGTATATAAAATTGAGTCCCAGGTGCTCTGAACAACAGAGATGTAAAACCATCGCAGCACACCCGAGACTCAAATTCCCTACATGTATTAATTTAAGATGAAGAGGGCGGAGGTGCGTGTTGAGGGATGGGGAGAAAAATATCTGCAGGAACAGTGCTCCCACAGCGAGTCAGCTCCCCCGCTGACCCTGCGTACCCCCCCCTCCCCCAGCTCGCCAAGGTCCACCCAAGGAGCGAGGAAAAAGAAACACCTCTCCGACCGCCAGGCCATTGAGCCAAGACCAGAGAGGGACACGGCCCCGATAATCAATTAATCTATGGTGGTCAAGACCACCATTGGCCCCACAATCTCAAACATACACAACTAATCTGTTCGCTCTCCAAACTTGTGAGGCAGTTCTTGTGAAACCATTTGTTTAAAAATCCAAGAAGGTTCTTATTCTCTGCTGTTTTTCTCTGTTTTCTTTCTCTTTGGATTAAACCTCCCTTTTGTTGTTTTGGTATTTTCTCTTGTGCACACCATTACTTCCCTCCATTCCCCAAACAGCAGATGATCTGACACCTTTACTGAAGATGCTTTGCCTTTTGCCTTGAGGGGAAAAAAAGAAGTGAGAGGAGCTTGGGGGTACCGGTATTTGTTTTCAAACTACCATTTTTCACACCTCAGAGGAAAAGAGTGAGGAAAAGGGTGGAGGGTGAGTAATAGACAAGAAAGTTCATGCTCAATAATCCAGGTACCAAATCCAATAAGTCTCAGTCGGGTCTCTATTGAGTAATAGAGCAAAATATTTTTAAATATGGATTCATCCAACTGTGAGCACGTATATCTCTGCACACTTTAAATTTATACATCCTAATTTATGTGGAAGAGATCGTGCATGAGACTCCTCCCTTGACATGCTTATTTAAAAATACAAATTGATTTAAAAAAAGATTTAAGCTCTGCATGTGTGATTCTCCTTTGCACAATCAATAATTATATAAAACACAGGAACTGCGAGTCAGAGATGCTTCTCAATAAGGTCGGGTAAAAATAAAATATTTGTAAAAGTGTCCTGTTACATTTGTGCCAGGCACAAAGAGAAAGGACTGTTAGTGACGCTGCTGTTGTCAGAGCATCATACACCTGCAGAAATAACCAGAAGGTTAAGTGTTCAGACATCAAGGTGGGAGTGAAGCAAGGGACAACTACCTATCACCTCCCATGCAATAATGTTAGACACCTCCTGCTGTAGATGAATTACACACTTATTGTAAATTATTGAAGTGAAAGATGGGGAGAGAGGCTGCAAATCTGCTGACAGTACACTTCTGAGGCTGAGGCATTTTCAGTTTTATGCATGTGTTTAAAAACTCGATTACTGAACACAACACTCAACAGCTTCGTAGAACTTACCATACCATACCATACCACTTTTTTATAGAGCACTTTAAACAGCGACAAAGCCAACCAAAGTGCTGTACAAACAAACAAACAGCAGGCAACACACAACAATGAAGTACAGAAAAATTGACATAGGAACATCGCAGATCATAAATAAAACAACCAAACATAGATCAGCTGGTGTTGAAAGCGACAGAATAGTAATGGGTCTTCAGACGGGATTTGAACACCGAGAGGGATGGGGCCTAGTGACGAGCAGAGGTAACTCGTCCCAGAGTCTTGGGCCTGCTACAGAGAAAGCCCTGTCACCTCTGCGCTTAAGACGAGTCCCTGGGATTGTCAAAAGTACCTGGTCCGCTGACCTCAGAGCACGTGGTGGGACATATGGGTGTATCAGATCAGAGAGATAGGCGGGGGCAAGACTGTTCAGCGATTTGTAGACATAGAGGAGGATTATGAACTGGATTCGAAGATGAACCGGTAGCCAGTGCAGGGATGCCAACACTGGTGTAATGTGTCCTTTTGCCTGTACTAGTTAAAAATCAGGCTGCTGCATTCTGGACCAGTTGTAGTCTTGCAATGAAACTTGAAGATATGAGTCGCCGCACATCAGCAGTTTCAGCCATGATCATCATATGGATGAGTCCATGCTAATGGCTGACACTGTGCAGGGACGAATGTCAAAAACCGACCTGTCAGCCACTTCCCTCAAATGGTTGTACTGGAAGGAACCCCAGCATGGCATAGGTCTTGAACTGGCAATGCATGGCTCCTTCTACAGTAGTGTTTGAAAGTTTGTGAACCCTTTATAATTTTCTATATTTCTGCATCAATATGACCTAAAACATCTTCAGATTTTCATACTTAAGTAGATAAAGAGAACCCAGTTAAACAAATGAGACAAACATTGTAATGATTCATGTTTTATGTCAAGTCATGCTGTGTTTTCTCTCTGTCCAGCTAACTCTCCCTTCTCATCAGCTTCACTTAGCTCACCTGTGCCTTTCGAAATCTGCACCTGTTTGCTGCACTTCTTAAGCGCTCCCCAGTCTGACTCCCTGCCAGATTATCTTATCGCCTTGTGCTTGAAGAAAGCATTCTGTTCCTGATCTCTTGTTATCGAAACTCTTCATGACCACATGTTCCTTGCCTGTGCCTTACCTATGACAGATCTACCCATTGGACATCAGGACCTCGACTCTCACTCTGCCTTCAGACCACTAATTCTCACTAAACCCCTCAGATAAGTATTGCCTTTTCAACCTTTCTGTGAATGACCCTTTTGACAATATTTGAAAAAAAAGATTTTTTTTTGTCAATATCTGTTAAAAGACCAGACTCAGTAGATAGAAGGTTCCTACTGAGTCAAATAACCAAATCCTCCACTCTCTCAGTCAAGACCAATCTCCTAAATAAAAAACATGAAAGCCTAGTCGCAGTGTTTGTTGATTCAGGAGCTGATGCTGAATTTATGGACTTAGAGTTTGCTAAAACTCTCTATTCACACTCAACCAACTCTGAAGAAGAAGGAGGTCTTAGCTATCGCCCCATTCGACTCGTATGCTGTCATGTAGAGCCATGTTCTCTAGCTCCGGCGTGGGAGTGAGGGGCTCCGTGGTGTCCGCGTCCGCTGGTGTCGCTGAAGCGCCCATGGCTTTGGCAACGAGGTCAACCCAATGCCGCAGCACCGCATACATCATGAGGCTGCAGTGTGGGCAAAAGTCGGGCGTATCCAGTGCTGTTGTTGCATGAAGCATTCCCAGGCAGACTGGACAGGCCTCGTGGGTGTCTGTTGCTGCGAGGGAGAAACCGCATCCATTGGGACAGGCGCGCGAAATTGGGCTCGCCGTCCCGCTGGTTTTCCTTGGAAGTCCCGCCTTTCGCTTTCCTTTCTCCGGAGGCATGTCCGAGATGAGGCGGGCGAGTCCTTCCAGAATCTTCTTTCTTTTTTCTTGAAATGTCTCCTCCGTCGCGTCGCTTTCGCTGGCTAGCTCGCTAGGAGTTATCGAAATAGCTTTTTTCTTGTGGCGTAGTTAGCGCCGTCGAGTGAAGCAATCTGTAGAGAGAGGAGAAGAAAATACTTCGGGGTTAAGAAAAATGTGCCGGACTAGCTTTCGCTAGTCCAGCAGTACGCAGGAATAATTCTCTGTGCGCTCTGTGCAGGGAGCAAGCTCACCTCAAGTTGAGCGATGAAGCAACAGAGAAGTCCCGCGAAGAGGTAGTTCAGGTTTAGCGAGGTGAAGGGCAAAAAAGAGAAAGATGGAGGGGCACAAGCCGCTTAAGTACCCAGAGGGCGGGGCCTCTGGCGCGGCGGTGACGCCCCTAGCCGTAAAGGCGTGAGTATATTCCTTCAGGTAATCGTGCGGGGGCGCAATTCCCATAGCAAGTATGTTGCACCGAGAGACCAAACTGAAAGGGAACAAGCTGTCTCGTCAGCTCTAATTTTTGTTAAGTGAGCATAATTTCCATAATTAATACCAGTTTTTATTTCACTGTTTTTCATTGCCTATTTCATGTTATTTATTTTATTAAATGTTTTAACATGCACTCTTATGTTGGTGCATTATTCAGGAGTTGTAAGGAAAGTGATTTAGGAGGCAGGTGAAAGTTGAGATAATGTAACGGGGCAGGAAAACGTTAAACTGAAACACACTGAGCTCTGTAATGAGGATTTATACGAAGGTAATTTTCTTCTCCTGACTGTGCTTTGTATTTCATCTCGCTTCACAGAGCTGCTTTTATAGCTCCAACATAGTAAAATAAATATTACGCTCTGTGTAACGAAGGAGGGGAAAGTGCTGCAGGCTGTATCTTTTAGCTTCAGTGAAGCTGATTTACAGCCTGAGTGCAGCTGGAATGCATTAAAGTCTCCACGGAAGTCTTTCAGATAGTTTAACTCAGTGCTTCTCAAACTTTCTACTCCATGGGCCCACCGTAATCTGCTGGTTGGCCACTGGGCTTAGCGGTCCTGTAGGCCCTCCACCAACCTTATAGCTGCAGAAATCAATCAATCTAGGAAAATTAAAACAAATGTTTTTTTTGTTTGTTTTTTTGCAAAAGACAACATTTTGACAACTTCAGCTGGGGTAACAACACTACCAGCTTGATGAAGAAATCACATCAGATCACGTCAAGAGCACATCAGCGACTACTTCTTCAGGAGGCTGAGGCAAGCTGGACTGCGAAGCTCAGTCCCCACCTCCTTCTACAGGTGTGCAGTGAAGAGCATCCTGTGCTCCAGCATCAACATGTGGCTTGGAGGCTGCACAGCTGCAGAAAGAAAAGCTCTGCAGAGAGTGGTGAAGGCTGCACAGAAGACTGTTGGAGTTAACATCCTCTCCATCACAGACATCCAAACTGTGGACCAAGAAGTGGGAAAGATACCGTATTCGCCGGTGTATTATATGCAGTATTTTTGCTCATTTGAATGTCCAGCGTATTAAACACCGAAGAGTATTATTTATGGATTTTTTCCCATATTTTTAGACTCATTTTTCGCTCTGATTCTTCGTTTTTCATTTTTGGCGAAAATGGTGCAGTACCAGTTTCGGCCGCTATACGGGCGCTGTAGGCAGCAGCCAGCAGAGGACTCAGAGAGTGAAGAGGAAGAGGGGCCACTTCCAGAAGTTTCTACTTGCTGTGTCCGAAAAAAGCCTCCTTTGGTCGGACTGATGACTCTGTCGCTGCCCGCTCCCTGCTGTGGATGTAGCTGTTTTTGTTTGCAAGATACCACTCATAAACCACACCGCAGATTTTTAAATCCAGCTGATTTCACATTTGGTTCAGCTCAGGAGCCCGTCTGCTATAGTGAGGTAAGAAATATATTTTTAAGCGTTTATTTAGCTAAATTTAAAGAAACAAAGCGTCCGGTTTGACCCGCCTGGCGCCTGCATAAAAGTCAGCGAACTTTTTTTTTTTAATCCAGCTGATTTGAACATTTCGTTAAACTCAGGAGTACGTCTACTATTAAGTCAGCTAAGAAATATATTTTTTAAGCGTTTATTTAGCTAAATTTAAAGAAAGAAAGCGTCCGGTTTGACCCGCCTGGCGCCTGCCTAAAATTCAGCGAACTTTTTTTTTAAAATCCAGCTGATTTGAACATTTCGTTAAGCTCAGAAGCACGTCTGCTATGAAGTCAGCTAAGAAATATATTTTTTCTCGCAAAGAAATAATTGTTTTACCGTGTTTCCTTGTGAAGATCTTCGTACTCGCTTGCTTCTGTCGCCGCCATCTTGATTAGGGCAAATGAGGCGCTGACGCGTCGCGTGGTGATGATGCGTATTAAACACCGGGGTGTATTGTGTACGTTTTTTTCTTGTTTATTGTTAATAATTGGACAAAGCGTATTAAACACCGGAGCGTATTTTCCTCCGGTGAATACGGTAAGTGAGAGTGAATTTCAGAAAGCTCTCAATAGAATGGAAGGGGATAGCAGTTGGACCTGATGACATACCAGTGAGGTTTTTGATTCAAATATTCAATGGCATATTTGAGGGTGATAAAATGCCTGAAGAATGGAGAAGAAGTGTGCTGGTGCCCATTTTTAAGAACAAGGGTGATGTGCAGAGTTGTAGCCACTACAGAGGAATTAAGTTGATGAGCCACACAATGAAGATCTGGGAGAGAGTTGTGGAAGCAAGACTTATGCCGTGTTCCCACCAAACGCGGCAAAACACTCCCAACGCACCGTGTTTGCTGCTTGTCAACAGATGTCTGTTCACACAGAACGTGTCTGCAGACGCGCAGTGGGAGCAGCGTCTGGCTCCCTTCCTGGTCAGATTGTTTTGTTTTCTGTACACTGTGCAGATAAAATCAGCTGTACGTGAGCCTCGATACTACTTGAGTGGGTTTTCTACGAGCCAAACTGCAGCTCCGAAGGTCTTTGTTGAGATTTTTTTTTAAATTATGTTTGGGGTGATCGTACGCTCGAGCAGACAGCGGCAACCGTAAAAATGCCAAGTTTCTTACCGGAGACTGGTTTCTTTATGGAGGCTCGTTGGGGTAAGTTTAAAAAGTCAAAAACAGTCCCGTCGTTGTTGCGTCATCACATATCAGAGGCTCTCCCGATTGGTTGCTGCGACGTGTCGAGCAGCCAAAGTTCACATGAATGAACTTTGGCTGCTCGACGCCTCGTCTGCTTTGGACGCGCGCGTGCGTGGGAAAGAAATGCCGCTCGCTGCCGCGCTGCTTGAACTGGTCAAGACGCGCCTCCCCTGGCCGCGCCTCCACATAGACTTTGCATGTAAAATGGCTGCTTCGGCGTGTTTGGTGGGAACACGGCATTAGACAAGAGGTGACTATCTTTGAGCAGCAGTATGGTTTCATGCCAAGAAAGAGCACCACAGATGCCATCTTTGCTTTGAGGATGTTGATAGAGAAGTCCAGAGAGGGTCAGAAAGAACTCCATTATGTGTTTGTGGATTTAGAAAAAGCATATGACAGGGTACCAAGAGAGGAGGTGTGGTATTGCATGAGGAAATCTGGAGTGGCAGAAAAGTATGTTAGACTGGTACAGGACATGTATGAGGACAGTGGTGAGATGTGCTGGAGGAGTGACAGATAGCTTCAATGTGGAGGTGGGATTGCATCAAGGATCGGCTCTGAGCCCCTTCTTGTTTGCTCTGGTGATGGACCGACTAACAGATGAGGTCAGACAGGAATCCCCATGGACTATGATATTTGCAGATGACATTGTGATCTGTGGTGAGAACAGGGAACAAGTGGAAGAGAACTTGGAGAGGTGGAGGTATTCACTTGAAAGAAGAGGAATAAAAGTCAGCCATAGTAAGACAGAGTACATGTGTGTGAATGAGAGGGAGGCCAGTGCACTGCACAAAAACCATAGATATACGGGAGTATCAGATGTGGTATATCTCCGCATCCTTCACATATACGGACAATTTCCGGGAATTTCCGTATCGCATCCTCGGAAAATCCAGTTTCGGATATTCCCGGATACGAACAGATCCGAACTTTATTGATCCTTAAAAAATCACAAAATCCGGATACTTTATCTGCTGCAGATCCAGAAATATGTGGCTCTGTTATCCCTCGGGATTACTGCTTACATCTCTTCGGATACTTGCCGCATATATGACGTATGATTGTTTATATTTACGTATACGTGACAGATGTCAGTCGTATATTTATGGATTTTTATCTGTGAAGTATCTGTGAAGTATGCGATTTCTCAGAGATCCAGCAGATCTTTGACGTATCACGATGAAGATGTCAGTCGTATATTTATGGATTTTTATCTGTGAAGTATCTCTGAAGTATGCGATTTCTCAGAGATCCAGCAGATCTTTGACGTATCACGTTTAAGATGTCAGTCGTATATTTATGGATTTTTATCTGTGAAGTATATCTGAAGTATGCGATTTCTCAGAGATCCAGCAGATCTTTGACGTATCACGATGAAGATGTCAGTCGTATATTTATGGATTTTTATCTGTGAAGTATGCGATTTCTCAGAGATCCAGCAGATCTTTGACGTATCACGATGAAGATGTCAGTCGTATATTTATGGATTTTTATCTGTGAAGTATCTCTGAAGTATGCGATTTCTCAGAGATCCAGCAGATCTTTGACGTATCACGTTTAAGATGTCAGTCGTATATTTATGGATTTTTATCTGTGAAGTATCTCTGAAGTATGCGATTTCTCAGAGATCCAGCAGATCTTTGACGTATCACGATGAAGATGTCAGTCGTATATTTATGGATTTTTATCTGTGAAGTATCTCTGAAGTATGCGATTTCTCAGAGATCCAGCAGATCTTTGACGTATCAC
>JBBPBX010047893.1:0-18871 GCA_038048925.1 Garcialebias charrua | reverse complement strand
AATATATTTCTACTGTATTGCTCACATCTACCCTCTCTATTTGTTTGTGTTTATTTAGTGTTGTTGAATTTTGGTGTAAGACTTGATTTAGAGCCTTTTATTGCAATAATAAAACATCCATCCATCCATTTTCTTCCTCTTATCCGGGGTCGGGTCGCGGGGGTAGCAGCCTAAGTAGGGAGGCCCAGACTTCCCTCTCCCCAGCCACTTGGAGCAGCTCCTCTGGGGGAATCCCAAGGCGTTCCCAGGCCAGCCGAGAAACATAGTCCCTCCAGCGTGTCCTGGGTCTTCCTCTGGGTCTCCTCCCGGTGGGACATGCCCGGAACACCTCACCAGGGAGGCGTCCAGGAGGCATCCTAACCAGATGCCCGAGCCACCTCAACTGGCTCCTCTCGATGTGGAGAAGCAGCGGCTCTACTCCGAGTCCCTCCCGGATGACTGAGCTTCTCACCCTATCTCTAAGGGAGAGTCCAGACACCCTGCGGAGAAAACTCATTTCAGCCGCTTGTATCCGAGATCTCGTTCTTTCGGTCACAACCCAAAGCTCATGACCATAGATGAGGGTGGGAACGTAGATCGATCGGTAAATTGAGAGCTTTGCCTTTTGACTCAGCTCCCTCTTCACCACGACAGACCGGTACAGGGCCCCTTTACAAAGGTTTGCCTGGGGCCCCAAAATGTCTAAGTCCGCCACTGCGTTGCCGCCGGTCCCTACGCCGGGGGTCTGCTCGTTTAATTTTTGCCGGCTGCACGTTGGGAGCGATCGCAAATACACTAAAAATTGAACTAAAACATAAAAATAACAATTATACTTTATTTATAAAGCCATTTAAAAAAACACAGCTGCAACAAAGTGCTGTACACATGAAATTAAGAACATATAAACAAAAGATGAGATGAAATCATGAAAAACAACAGTCATGTGTTTAATACAGAAGTGGGTTGAGCCTAACCAGGGGTTGCTAGGTGAGGGGCTGGACTCAGGGTTGAGGTGGGTTGTCCTAGCGCTTGTGACGTCACAAGCGCGATTGATTTCAAAACGAAACCTATCTTATCACAGTAAAATAAATCTACTTAGAGTAAATAAACCACTGGGTGCATTTTTTTGGCCTTAGGACTGTTTTTTTATGAAGTAAATACCCAAAGTTGAGTAAAAAAAACATTAAAAAGTGAATTTTGCATGTGTGGTCCCCTTTAATGGCCTCAGTCACCCAATGTGAAAGGCGTTGTTTTGATAGGGCCTTTCCGGTAGCAGGCGCTGTAAAGCAGACGAACAGTTGATTTGTTTTTTTTCATTCGGCTGTTCTTTGCATGTAAGTGCGTAAAGCTCTCACGGAGCAGAGAACCTTCAGCCTTTCCTGTTCCTAAGTGAGTACAGGAGCAGGTGGAAAGGAGGAGCGATCAAAGTCTAGACTCCTGTGGTTCAAAGTCAAGACCTTGGGAGTGTATGCGGGATTAGGCCTTAAGGTGACCTTTGACCCGTCAGGGGCGAATCTGGTACACATTGGATGTACAGACAATGCATGGAGGTCACCCACGCGTTTCGCCGAGCAAAGTGCCAGGAGTAGAGCGGTTTTATAAGATAACAAATCTATCTTAACCTCGCTCAGTGGCTCGAATGGGGGGTCACAGAGAGCCCCCAAGACCAGGCCAAGATCCCAACCAGGGGTCAGAATCCTGCTGGGTGGTTTAGTCCGAAGCACACCTTTCATAAATCTTATTATGATTGGATGCGCTCCAGGTGTCCTGTGTCCCCAGCCTTCGTGACAGGCTGAAATAGCTGATAGGAAAACTTTAATCGTTGAGTAAGAACAACCTTTTTCCAGTAAGTCCTGAAGGAAGGTCAGGAGCTGAGCCAAGTCGCATGCATAAGAAATAATATTTCTTTCTGAGCACAAGGCTTCAAAAATACGCCACTTCTGTACATATAGAGACTGTGTTGACACAGCACGAGCCTTTTATATGGTTTTTACGACATTTTCCGGCAGGCCTGAGGCAATCAGCTTGTTCATTTCTGTCAACAAGCTGAAATGTTTGACAGTTCCTGGCCTAAGCGGCTGGACTGCCTCTTCTAGTGACATAGTTTGGCCCTGAAGAAGAGCAGTTGGTGCTTCCAGTTCTCCTCCAAGGGCCTTGGAGGCTGTGAACCCCTGGGGGTCAACCAAGTTGGGAAGAGGGCCTCCTTGCCGATGTGCTACCAGGCTGCTCTGATCGAGGGTAATCGAGGGCAGATTCAACCTGTCATCCTTATTAGACAGAATTGGAGCAGAAAGTCTATTTTCCCCCTCCAAGTTTGGGGTCATGGGACTGGGAGACTGCGAGTTTTGTAAACGAGCAGATCTCCTGACTCCAATCCGTTTTCTGGAATGGTCCAGTTTACTGGTCCTTGGCTTTAACAAAGCGTCGGAACCAAGCAAACCGACCGAGGTCTGTGTTTCACCAGTTGGGAGAATTTTGTTTGAGAGCAGAGCTGAATCAGCACAGAGAGGAAGGTCACGTGCTGTCTGATCACTGCTTGGACATTGTGTGTCCCTCATTAATAATAAAGGGACAGCTACAACGTGAGAACGTGGAGATGCTTCTTTGGGTTTGGCAGACTTTAGATTATTTGGTGATAGAGAGTCCAGTCCCCTTCGAAAAACAGGAAGAGAGATAAATAAATTAAATAAATGTCACATTTTTGTCATCTGTGTATGTTCCCATACTTGACAGACGAAATTGGTCTCTGCATTTAACCCAACCACCACCAGTTGGTGCAGTGAGCAGCTGTAGTCAGCGCCCGGGGAGCTGGGGAATATAGATGTGCACTCATAGACACCCCAAGATGTGCCGTGGCCGGGGTTCGAACCTGGGTCCTTCGGATCCCAAGTCCGATTCCCCTGCCACTGCACCATCTTGGCCCCATCTGATTCAACTCTGATTTGTTTGCACGCACAGCAGCTTGAACATAATTGCTACTGTGGAGGTGTGACGTTTGTGGCTGCCTGTAGGCATCTGACGTGGCCGCCACGTCGTTAGATTCTGTCGGCATGCCTCCTTGAGGTGCGGACATGTCACGTGTTTGCCTGGTCAGTGTATTGGCTACCCCGTTATTCACAGTGGAGCGGGGGCTTGAGCATGTGACTCCTCTCACCTGTCCCCGTGAGGGGTGTAGGGGCTGCTTGCAGACGCCTCTGTGCCTGTCTTCTGCAGACGAAGGAGAGGCACCCTTCTGGGTTTTATTGATTAGGCTAACACCCCATGGGCCATGAGGGAGGGGGGAGGGGGACTGCCTCCTCCCTTTATGACGGCTGGCAGGCCAGAGGGACCTGTTCTGCTGAAGTCACTTGTGTTTTTGTATTTTATTTTTATTTTTTAGAGTCAATAAAATAGAGAGGGGCTGTTTTATGAGCTTTATTCGTGCTTATGTGCAATGACGTACATGATACTATGTCACTCACAGCAGGGAGAGCATGATTGTGCATGCGACATATTTACCAGCTTTTTGTACCGTGTTACAAATAAAGTCTGGACATGAAGGGATCATTCCCAGTACCACGTGGGCGGGTGATCGTGTAATGTGGGAACGTGGACCTGGTTCATCAGGCATGTTTCTGTCTGGTGTCCCGGTTTGCCGAGGAGGCCCTGTGTCTGACCACCTGGCAGGGAGCAAACCTGTTTTTGCTTCATGCGTGCTCGGTGTGAGGTTGGCCTGGCGGGGGTCTCTGCCGGAGCTCCTCCTCGTATGCTGGCTGCTTCTGCTGTGGGGCACGCGTTGCCGAGCGGTGTCAAGGCTATGCAGATTTGCCTCCAGCAGACACCCTTGGGGGGGTGAAGCTTCTCCGGGGAATGCCCATCCAGAGAGCTTCGGCTTGTCTGCGCCTTTGGTCCAGCTTGGTCTGAATTTGCTCCAAAGCTTTACCAAATAATCCAGTCTGCTCTATCGAGTGGTGGAGAAAAGGAACCTTTTGTCCCTCTGGGAAATCCGTTAAAGTCATCCACAGGTGGCGAATCGCGATGACTACTTCCGCCATGCCTCTGCCTTGAGCAACAGCGGCTGTCCCCATCATGCGGAGTACAAAGTCTGTTGCCCTACGGGCTTCATCCAGCAAGTCGGCGACAACCTGCTTGTCCGTCTTTACCTGCAGCTGTTGCAGCTTTTCCGCTAGGTAAGCTTGCATCAACGTGGACGCGTTCATGGCACGTGCGATGAGTCCCTGAGCTCTGTAGCACTTCTCGAGTAGAGACGCTGAAGCTTGACAAGCCTTGCTGGGGAGAGTTGGTTTTGTCCCGAATGACTTAGGAGCTGGGTGAGACGCTAGTGTGTCCTCAATTTAAGGCACGTTAGCTATTCCCACCTCATCCATCCCATCGACGTTGAGGAACTGTGAGAGGGGAAGGAGCATGGGGGCTCTTGGCTGAGGCCAGGTGCAAGTTAGTTCTGTAAGGAAGTCCGGGAACACGGGCATCCTTTGCCTCGTGTCAGCCTGCTACTTCGAGTAAAAGTAGTTTCCTGCCAGCCTCGTGACCTGTTGGCGAGGCGGAGGCTCGGGCCATGGGATGTGCAACGCATCCGTTGCTCGGTGGCGCGGGTCGAACAGAGCAGGGATGGAAAAGTCGGTTTCTGGGAGCACAGGTACCGGGGGCTGGGAGAGATCTTCTCCCTTATCCTCCAGTTCGACGTCTGCATCCTCCGCTGAAAATTTGCCCGAGGCTGAAATCGAGATCTCGTCCTTGTTCATCATGCCTCGTGTCGAACTCGACTGTTAAGTCCATCAAAGGAGCAGCGCGTCAGGGCTGTCACCCCATTCGACTCGTGTGCTGTCGTGCAAAGCCATATTCTCGAGCTCCGGCGTGGGAGTGAGAGGCTCCGTGGTGTCCGAATCCATTGGTACCGCTGAGGCACCCATGGCTTTGGCGACAAGGTCAACCCGGTGCCATAGCACCGCATCCAGCATCAGGTTGCAGTGTGGGCAAAAGTCGGATGCATCCAGTGCTGTTTTTGCGTGTAACATTCCCAAGCAGACGGGACAGGCCTCATGGGTGTCTGTCGCCGCGAGGGAGAAACCGCATCCGCTGGGACAGACACGCGAAGTTGGGCTTGCCATCCCGTTGTTTTTCTTGGAAGTCTTGTCTTTCGCTTTCCTTTCTCCGGAGGCATGTCTGAGTAAAGGCGAGCGAGTCCTTCCAGAATCTTTTTTCTTTGAAATGTCTCCTCCGTCGCATCGCTTTTGCTGGCTAGCTCGCTAGGAGTTAGCAAGGTAGCTGTTGTGGTGTAGTTAACGCCGTCGAGCAAAGCAATCTGTGGAGAGAGGAAAAGAAAATACTTCGGGGTTAAGAGAAAATGTGCCGGACTAGCTTTCGCTAGTCCAGCAATACGCAGGAATAATTCTCTGTGCGCTCTGTGCAGGGAGCAAGCTCACCTCAAGTTGAGCGATGAAGCAACAGAGAAGTCCCGCGAAGAGGTAGTTCAGGTTTAGTGAGGTGAAGGGCAAAAAAGAGAAAGATGGATGGGCGTCAGCCGCTTAAGTACCCAGAGGGCGGGGCCTCTGACGCGGCGTTGACGCCCCTGCCATAAAGGTGTGAGTATATTCCTTCAGGTAATCGCATGGGGGCACAATTCCCATAGCAAGTATGTTGCACCGAGAGACCAGACTGAAAGGGAACAGTATATGAAGTTTCTGATGTGAATGTGGCCTATACAATTTTTCATGCAAAATTTTGTTCCGTTTTTGACAAATGTTTTCCTCTGATTTCTAAAGGTAAAGGAAGTTCTATAAAATTTAACAAACCATGGTTTACTACAGAACTTAGGAAATCTGCATTAAAGAAAAATAAGTTATATAAAAGATATTTGCAAAACCCAAGTCCTTTAAATTTAGCAACATACAAAAATCATAGGAATAATTATAATCACCTCATTAGAAATACTAAACGAAATTACTATAGTGATCAATTTACTCAATCATCAAATAATTCAAAAAGTACATGGGATATTTTAAAAGTACTACTCAACAAGAAAAATGCATCTACCCCATCCCAGGCTACATTTCAGAATGGCACTTCAATCATAACAGATCCAACAGAAATTGCAAATAAATTTAATCATTTTTTTATAAACCTGGGACCACACCTTGCAAAGAATATTGATAATGTTTCTGATTCTCCTTCTGATTTCATAAATGAAAATTATCCCTCTTTAAATACATTTGATCCAATAAAACCTTTAGAAGTACTTAAAGTGCGACTAAACCCAAAATTAACTTTTTTTAGCTGATAAACTCCCTAGAATGTGTTTAAAATGTTATCTAGCACTATGGCTGTGTTTATTCTCACATAATTGTGCATATCTGTGTAAATTGGCAATATTTGGCAATATTTGGTCTAAAAATGTGTTTACGGTAGTTCTATGGGTTGAACTGGTGGATTACACCTTAATTTTCTTATTTGTGCAAACGCTCATGTGTGACATGTCTGCTCATGTGTGATGTCACACAGGTGGTTCAAGCAGAGCCAATCCCCTGCAGAGATGAGAAGTGCATACCTTATATGGAAGTGCTGCATTTCACTCCTGACAAGCGGTTTTATTTTTCTTTTCATTTTCATTTTTTTAGGCCTTTGGTTTTGGATGGAATGGGTGGAATAGATAAATACATCTACATGTTTATTCTTTGTTGTTGCTTGGTGTATGTTGTTGGCTAGAGGTTTAATTTGTTTTAGGTTGTTGCAGGTGGAGGCGTGAACAAAAGCACAACTCTACCTCCACCCTTCCTTGTCTCTCGACACGCCCATTTTCAGGGAGATTTTGGAAGGAGGAGTTACCGTCTCAACCTGGGTTTAGTCTCACTTTAAGAATCTTAAAAATTCTTCTGCTGGCCTCAATGAAATTACAGCCTATGTTATAAAAAAAGTTGCACCTATAATTGTTGCTCCGTTAACATTTATTTTTTCCCTGTCACTTGAATCTGGTATTATCCCACAAGATCTAAAACTTGCCAAGGTCATCCACTGTTTAAAGCTGATGATCCATCTGTATTTTCAAATTATCGTCCCATATCCGTTCTCCCGTGCTTTTCTAAGATACTTGAGAGATTGGTGTACTCTAGAATCTTGAGGCATCTTTATACCAACAATATTTTGTATGAGCGTCAGTATGGCTTTAGAAAGAATTGTTCTACATATATGGCTCTCTTGCATATTAGAGAAAATATTTCAACTTGGACTTATCAAAAGCTTATGACACTGTGGATTATGAAATTTTATTATTAAAAATGTATTGTTATGGTTTTAAAAATAAGGTTCTGAAATGGGTTGAAAATTATTTGCACAACAGAGAGCAAATTGTAATTTTTAATGGTAAATTGTCACAGCGGGATGTCCTAAAATGTGGAGTTCCACAAGGATCCATTTTGGGTCCATTATTATTTCTCATATACATTAATGATCTACCAAAAGCATCTAGTGTTTTGACACCTATCTTATTTGCTGATGATACCAATCTTTTTGTTGCTGATGGTAACTTTGACTCACTTATTGATAAGGCAAATTATGGGCTCAGTCAATTTGCTCAGTGGTTTCAGTTAAATAGACTATCACTTAATGTTAAAAAATCTAATTTCATCTTATTTAAGAATAAGAATAAAAATTACAATCCAGAAAAAACTAAAATTTATATTAATAACAATTTACTTTCTAATGTTTCATCAGCAAAGTTTTTAGGTGTCTATATTGATGAGAAACTTTGTTTTAAGAATCACTGTGAATCGATGCATAAGAAGATTTCTAAATCGTTAGGTATTATAAAAAAGGTTAAACCATATCTGAAAACAAGTACTTTATTGACTTTGTACAATAGTTTAATTCATTCCCATATTTCTTACTGCAATTTAATTTGGGCTAGTACCTATCCTTCTTACTTGCAGTCAATCCATAAACTTCAAAAGTCTTTTGTAAGAATTGCCACTAACTCTCCTTATTTAGCTCCATCCACACCTCTCTTTAAAAAATTAGAGATTCTTACAATCTATGATGTGAATAAGTAACAAACAGGAATCCTCATGTAAAGTTATTTGTATTCCACTTTCTTTACCTAAATCTTTTCACAATTTCAAATCCAGTGACTCCTACCCCATGCCAATCAGAGTCCAGCACTCACGTTTTGATCCGAACATAGCTCGACTGAGCTCGGTTGGTCCCACCAGAGAAGCAGGGATGAAAAGAGGACTCGAATCAGCCTCAAATCAGCTAAAATACTAGCTAAAGTAATAATGCAAAAGGTTATTTCCGTGGCGTGGTTCCCATAGTTGGGGCTGAGAAGAGGCAGCGCAAATGGGGCATATCTGACCAACAGACCACAGTTTGTGAGACTGAAGGGCTGTGTGTCTAACCAGGTGGTCAGTAGCTCAGGAGCACCCCAGGGGACTGTTATCTAACCATTTCTTTTCACTCTGTACACCTCAGATTTTCAGTACAAACCAGATTTCAGTCATCTGCAGAAAATTTTATATGACTCTTCAGTGGTTAGGTCTATCAGAGATGGACAAGAAACTGGTACACTGGTATACATGCATATTTAGGCTGTCTTCAGGTCCAGGCCTCCCTTGAATTAAAGATCTGTGGCCTCAGTGGGATTTGCTTTGATGAAAATAAATTAATGAATAACTTTTAAATGTATTTTATCTATGCTTTTGTATTTGTCCTGTCCTGAGCCTGGTTCTGCTAAAAGTTTCTTCCTCATGAGGGCTTTTTCCTTTCCACTGTTGCTTGCCTTTATGTTTGTTCAAGATGAGTCTGCGATGGATTTAAACTCAAAGCAGTCTGCTCCTGAGATAAATAATGTTAACTTGTTTTTTATGTATAAGAATGTTTCTGTTCAGTGCCCTGAGATGACTTCTGTTGTGACTTGGCACTATATAAATAAACTGAAATGAATGTATTTTTGTGCTGCATTGCCCACAAAGCACTCAAATTTTTCTATGCATACCGTACATACTAAAAACAGACTTTGTAGATAAATTAATGGAAAGTCAATGGACATTTTTCAAGGATTCAAGGTTCTTTATTGTCATTCACATCGCATGTGGTACATGAGCTGCAACAAAATTGTGTACACAAGGTCCCAGTTACATCCAACAATAGCAAAAATATAAAGTGTAAAAAGAAACAGTAAATAAGGATCTAAGATATAGCCTAAATTAAGATATATGCTAATGAATGCCCAACGGTACGCTAAAAGATCTAAGATATACGCCAGTCACTAATAGTGCAAAACAATACACTGAACGCTGAACTTTTGAAGCCCTATTGGCCATTTGATAGTTTTTGTCAGATTTAATGACTAAATAATTAATAATAATTTAAAAAAAGAACGAAGCATCCTTTTTAAATTAAATTTTAAAAGTAACATCTAAAGAAGGATGTGTAGTTCAGTGTAGTAGTTTTTTTTTTTTCCATTTATAGATGGCCTCCCTTCTCACCTTATAGCCATCCTCTCACTCCAATATGTATTTTTTTTAAATAGAGAGAAAGAAAGAAAAGAGAAAGTAAGACAACAAAACAACAATTATCCACAAAAAGAGCACAAGGCAAACACACCCAACCTCCGTCCACAATCCTGCAAAGCACATGACAGAACACAGCAACGAAACATACATGCATAAAGACTAATAATCTTCATGACCTTGCAGTAGATTTCTATAAATAAACATACCCATACCTACAAATATATATACAGTATACATACATATACATTTATATTCATTCATATACCCATCTACATATCTGCATATATCTACATATACATCCCTGCATCCATTTGTGTGTGGTTGTGAGCATGCATAAGTGAATATGGTTCCTCCAATAGAACATTTAATAGCGACTGTGAAGCATCAGAGATCCGTCCCCCCAAAGCCCAGTGTAGGGTCTTATCAGTTATAAACATTGTGATGCTTGCTGGCTTCAAGATAACATTTTATCCCCCTCAGCATGTGCGTTGATTTGATTCTCCATTTTGCCAATCAAAAATCTACAGGTTCGTACATTTAACTCCTTTTTTGATGCTGCAATCCTTATTCGTTCATAAAATCTTGGTGTTTGATGTTTGTGTAACTGCTTTTTAGTTCATAACATATTTTGTAATTGTTTGCCAAACACAAATTTTGCATGTAATCTTTAATTTTTTTTTGTTTCTCCAGATGCCATCGCACTGTAAATCTTTAGTCAAGGAAATATAATCAAACAACAAGTATTGTTCTGACACTGCAAACTATTTGTGAAATCCTCCAGTTTTTAAAATGACTGTTAGTCATTATGGACATGTGTTTTCCTAAAAATAAACACAAGCTTAATTCAACTTTTGTATTCCTAATTTTAGATTTTCATGTAATCAATCCAAAAATGTTGGCAGCTTCAGAGCAGCTTTGTTTGAAGGAGTCTACTCTTGTTTGGCATGTTCAGCAGTTAAATTAGCTGCTTTGTCCTTGCAGGAATTACAGTGATTACTCCAACAACTTTGAATGCTGCTGGAAACTTATTCTCCAGAAACCCCCAAAAGATATGAGCAGAAAATAAAAATACTGTAGTCTATTGTCAAAGCAGCCATTTTTTGCTTAAAGCTGTGCGATTGTTTGGAAGTACAAATTAGTTTTGGCTGTTAGCTTTGAAAATGTGTTTATACGCAAATGTAGATAAGACAGTTTGGGGTCACTTGAATATTGTCTTTTGATAAGTGAGCATGTATTGTAAAATATAGATGTGTTGCTCTACTTAAATCCTGTCATGCTCCATTGTCTTTCTCCCCTGTTTTCTTCTCTGGGGCTTTTTGGGAAGTAATCCCTTCTTATCAAAACCATTGAACTCTTTTTTTCTCATTTTGCTTTAGATACCATTAATTCTGAGGTACTTTATTTTTGTTGCTAGACACTAATAAAATTATCATTATTGCCAGCCACTGAAGGTAAAGGCGAAGCGTTGTGTATTTGCTCTTACCTGTGTGTGTGTGTGTGTGTGTGTGTGTGTGTGTGTGTGTGTGTGTGTGGGGGGGGGTGTTTGTGTGTGTTTGACTGTACCATCTGCGGAATCGCAGCATGGATTTTAATGAGGCTCAGAAGTGGTGATTTTAGCCACTTTTTGTGGGTGCTCAAGCACCCCTAAATTTTAACTCTGGACCCCAGAAAAATAAAGAAACCATAATTTTGATTTTGTAAGGAGACTCAGTTCTCAAACCTTAAATTAAATGCTTTAAATGCATAACAGATTATAGCGAACAATGCCCAAAGACCCATCTCTGCCTGATGCCCTCAACAAGTTTTATGCACACTTTGAAGACCCAAACAGACCACCCAGCACCAGACTCACCTCATCACCAGATGAAGAACATCTCAGCGTGACCTCAGCAGAAGTAAGGAGTACTTTCAGGAGGATCAACCCTTACAAAGCACCCGGCCCAGACAACATCCCCGGGAAAGTTTTGAAAGAATGTGCCGATCAGCTTTGCGATGTGCTGGCCGACATCTTTAACACCTCTCTTGCCCTGGAGACAGTTCCCATCTGCCTGAAGACCGCCACAATCATCCCAGTCCCACAGTGCTCTGCAGTGACTGGTTTGAATGACTATTGGCCAGTGGCCCTCACCCCGTTAGTCACTAAATGCTTTGAAAAACTGGTCATAACTCACATCAAAACAACCATCAACATCAACGAGGACCCTCATCAGTACGCGTAATGCGAGAATCGATCAACAGAGGATGTCATCTCTTCTGTGGTCCACATTGCTCTCACCCACCTGGAACAGAAGGACTCATACGTCCGTATGTTCTTTGTGGACTTCACATCTGCCTTCAACACCATGATCCCCCAAACCCTGATGGACAAACTATTCACACTAGGACTAAGCCCCTCCATTTGTAACTGGGTCCTAGAATTCTTAACAAACAGACCACAGTCAGTGAGGATCCACAACTTCTCCTCCTCCACCATAACCCTCAGCACTGATCCCCGCACGGATGTGTGTTGAGCCCTCTCATGTTCACTCTGCTCATGTATGATTGTGCAGCTACCCAACCAGGCTGTCATATTGTAAAGTTTGCAGATGATACAGTGGTGGTGGGATGCATCACAAACAATGATGAGTCCAGCTACAGGCAGGAGATGGAACACCTGGAGAGCTGGTGCAAAGAGAATAACATTCACATCAATGTGAAGAAGACAAAGGAGATTATTGTGGACTTCAGAAGTAACAAACACACCCACACCCCACTGAACATAAGAGGATCTGCGGTGGAAGTAGTCTCCAGCTACGAATACTCGGGATGGGGCAGATCCGATCCAGTATCGGTATCGGTATCCGATACCAGCATTATTTAAGTATCGGGTATCGGATCAAACCTGCCGATACTTTTCCGATCCAGTTTCAAAGAGCACTTGTGTTCAATCACATTCTGTGACTGCCCTTCTTAACATTGTCTGAGATAAACCCAATGAAGACACTCTTAAGCCTTACAATAGGGGGTTCCCTATTGTAAGGCTTAAGAGTGTCTTCATTGGGTTTATCTCACACAATGTTAAAATGAATAGTTTGGGTGCAAAAGTTCCATTATACAGAGTCAAATACCTGAACAGTATCGGATCGGGAAAGTATCGGTATCGGTCGATACTGAGTTAATAAGTATCGGTATCGGATCGGAAGTGAGAAATGTGGATCGGTGCATCCCTAACGAATACTTGGGTGTACACATGAACAATAACCTCAGCTGGAGCAACAACACCACCAGCCTGATCAAGAAAGGTCATCAGAGACTTTACTTCCTCAGAAGGCTGAGACGAGATGGTCTGAGCAGCCCAGTTCTCACATCCTTCTACAGGTGTGCAGTGGAGAGCATCCTGTGCTCCAGCATCAACGTGTGGCATGGAGGCTGCACAGCTGCAGAAGGTAAAGCTATGCAGAGAGTAGTGAAAGCTGCACAGAAGTCTGTTGGAGTCAGCCTCCCCTTCATCACAGACATCTACACCTTCAGAAGCAAGAAGAGGGCCACCTGCATCATGAAGGATCCCACTCACCCAGCACACACACTTTTAGCTCCCACTCCCCTCAGGAAGGAGGTTGAGGAGCATTATGTGTAGAACCACTAATCTGAGGAACAGCTTCTACACTGAGGCTGTTAGACTCATGAATATCTAACCAGTATAATCACAGTGAAATATCACATCATGTTGCTGCTGAAAAAAAACCTGTTTCATGCTGCTGTGTTCATTCGTGTTCATCTGCTCATGTTCGTGCTACTGTTTGGGGTAATACCCTGATGCATGCTCAATAATCCAGGTAGAAAAATCTAAAAAAGCTAAGTCTGGTCCTCTGGACATTCAAAAAACAAAACAAAACAAAACAAAGCAAAAAATTGTAGAAACGTTTCTTCTTTCGTCCGAAAGACTTCCTCAGTCTGAGCTGCTGTATTCAGCTCAGTCTTATAAATAGCATCCTCTCACAGTGGATCAACCAGTTGGCTGATGACAGCCTGAAACAGCTGCTCACATGATTCAAGGAGGACCATCAGCCTAACAATGGATCATTAACACCCTGATGGTTGTTTGCAATTCACAGAGGGCTGAGTGATACTAGCAATAACAGCATTGTAAGTGGGGGACAGTTGAACCCGGAGGCCTCCACCTCTGTTTAATGATGGACGGTTTCTTTTCACAAAGATGGCCTCCTTTACTCCTCTCTCAAACCATCGTTCCTCTCTATCAAGGATGTGAACATCTTCATCCCTGAAAGAGTGACCGCTGGCCTGGAGATGAGTGTAGACTGCAGAGTCCTGACCTGATGATGTTGATCTTCTGTGCTGGGCCATCCTTTTGGCCAGTGGCTGTTTAGTTTCCCCGATATAAGACTGATCACAGCCCTCCTGACACTGAACAGCATACACAATATTACTCTGTTTGTGCCGGGGGACTGGATCTTTGGGATGAACCAGTCTTTGCCGTAATGTATTTTGGGGTTTAAAAGCCACTGGGACGTTGTGTTTAGAAAATAAACGTCTCAATGTCTCTGAAACTCCCGCAACATACGGAATGACCACTGGTCTGGGTCTGGGTTCCTTCTTTTCACCTGATGGCTGGCTGGAGTCCTGTTTGGGTTTCTTCTCTGCTTTCAGGAAGGCCCAGTTAGGATATCCACATTTCTCTAGAGCCTGTTTTGTGTGTGATTTCTCCTTCTGTCTGGCTCCTGCGTTAGTGGGGACGCTGTCTGCTCTGTGGTACAGAGTCCTGATGACTCCTAACTTGTGCTCCAGAGGGTGATGGGAGTCAAACTGTAAATACTGGTCTGTGTGAGTGGGTTTGCGGTACACCTCAGTTTGCAAATTTCCTCTATCAGAAACTGAGACCTCACAGTCCAAGAAAGCCAACCTGCCATTTTTTACATCTTCTCGTGTGAACTTGATATATTTATCTACAGAGTTGATGTGATCAGTGAAATGTTGGACTTCCTGAGATTTATTTTATAAGACTGAGCTGAATACAGCAGCTCAGACTGAGGAAGTATTTCGGATGAAAGACGAAACGCTTCTACAATTTTTTTTGCTTTGTTTTGTTTTTTGATTGTCCAGAGGACCAGACTTAGCTTTTTTAGATTTTTGAAGTAATGTTTTCTATGATATTAGCGCTTGGTGTATTTTTAGTTGATGTTTTTCTTAGTTCATATCTTGGATGTCATTACTGTTTTCTTTTACAATTTATTGTTGGATGTAACTGGGACCCTGTGTACTTAATGTTTCATCACATGTGTAATAATATAGATAAATACGTCAGTTTGCTGACTTATCTATAATTTAGATGATAGATTTGAGCAGGTTTAGACTGACACAAATTTATCATCAGTTATACGGGTTCTCAACTTTTTCAGACTGAATCAATAAATCTGTGGCTCAGTGAATGTAATGTAACTTGACAGGAAACGTTATTATGTTGACCTACCAAAGGCAGAGTCATTTAATAACAAAATCATCAAATTACAATCACAACATATTTACATAGATTGATCGATCACAACTTATAACTAACTTTTCAGCAGATTAAAACATAAGACAACAGAACACAAGTTAATGGGTCTTATATTAACTTATTTCTGTGGCACAAACTTACAGTTTTACATTTAGAAATAAACATAAGGAGTTAAGGAGGAAGATAGAAAGGAAATGGTTGAATCTTATCTTGAGATGTTTAACCAGAGTGGCTCATCCTCTGTTTGGTTTCGGCTGGACATCCGTACCGTGATGAAACAACGTTTACCTTTGTGAAGATTTTCTTATCTCGACTCCAGTAAATTAGTCAAGCCAGACGCGCATGCCCTGCTGCGTTTTATAGGCGACTACTTTCATCCTGCCACGGTCTCGTGAGGTCTGCTGAAGCCTCCCAGAGTAATGTTATCAGCTCCGGTTTGGTTTCAAGATAACTTCCAGGAAAAGTGTTCACAGCTTGGAGCAGTGACCCTCAGATGGCTAACAGCTGACGTGCTGTTAGCCTCGCTGAAGACGTGGGCCTTTGGCTGATGGCCGGGACGTACAACAGCTTGGAGAAAGACGTCTATGCATCTTTCATTCTCCCAGAGAACTCACTGTTGTTGAGTTAGTGGTTCCCTTTGCACTCCAAGAATCAACAGGAAGTGTCCCTTTAAGAAGGGGGTGTGACTTAGTCACATACTTCCTGCTGATTGGTTGTCGTACCCCTAGAGAGGGTGTGACTTTGCAAGTGAGTGAGTTTGAGTGACAGATGATAGGGTAGACATAAACAAAGAAACATGCGTCAGAAGATGCAGGTGCATGTGAACAAGCCATGTAATTTGTTTTGAGAACAGATTCATTGTTTTTAGAAAGGACGGGAGACAGAAAGCAAATTATGTCTAGAACTTTTCCTTCGTTCCAAAAACACTTCAAACAAATACGACGGATTGTTCAGTCAACTTTAAGACAGTTATTCTGCACAGAGCAGACAGTTTAGAGCAAGATCATTCTGAGATGTTCTCTTAACTTTGGCATATTTAAAATATACCAGCTTAGTAAAATCATCATTAAATGACAAAAATATACTGTTGATCAATTCTGAATTAACACACATTAAAGAGAAAGTTCAATCTGATTAATTGGTGTCCATTAATTCAAAATAATTGTAACAAAAATAGTGTCCTTTAGAGCTTCAAGAAAGTCTAACACTGAGAGTTTCAGAGAGATGTGGAGAGGTTTAACTCCAATACGGACATGAGGGTCCTATATCTCTACACATGTACCACGTGTGGTGCGAATGACAATAAAGAATCTCTGACTCTGACTGATTTTGACTCTGACTTAAATTCACCAAAACATCAGATCAATTTGGAAAAAAATATGGAATAAAAGACAACAGTCTTAAACGGGTCAGTAAATTCTGATTTTTTTTTTGCACTAGTCGGATCCTCAATGCCACCTCAAGGTTCAAGCTTACATGAGGTGGGAAAAAAGTGTGTACTCAAAGTCCCAGTTACAGCCAAAAACAGCAAAAAGATAAAGAATAAAAAATAAACAGTATATATGCTAATGTAGGGACACATCAAGGTTTTTCTATCGTCAACTTTTATTCTTTTGATACTTTGAAATTAAGACAGACGCTCATTCACAAAGCTGGACAGGAAGAAACCATGTTAAAATATGTATACAAAAATCTGTAATTATAATTAATTTTACACCTGTTATTCTATTTTTATTTATTTATTTATTTTTATTTATTTATTCATTTATTAATTTTACATTGTGTTAAAAGAAAAACCTTTTTACATGTAATATTAAAAGGGAAAAAATGAAAGGAGGCAGGAAGAAGAAGAAATCTTATTATACCTGCCCCTTTTTTCCAAAACAAAAAACAAAATCAATACAAACAGTTAACTTAAACAATATTCGTCAATGAGCAATTGAACCAAAAGAGTAACTCATTTCAAATCTAAAATGTTCTAGTACAATAAACAATTAAATAGAAGTTTTTAATATTTTGTTAACAATTTTGTTTTGACCATTTTTTAAACACAAGCACTGAATTTGCAGTTTTAACTTCATTTGCTAAACCATTCCACAAATCAACTCCCTGTATTGAAACAGACCGTCCCTTTAAACTAGTTCTGTACTGAGATTTTGCAAAAATCTCAGTTCCCTTAAGACTATAACAGCTCGTCCTCTTAACAAAATTAATTTGAACATTTGAAGGCAGTGCATTATTTTGGGCTCTATACATTACAAAATATTATAGTCCACTAAATCATAAAACTTCAGCAACTTAAGTTGTTTGAATAAAATATTTGACGGATGACAGCAGGGCTTTCTTGTAATAATTCTCACGGCTCTTTTTTGTAAAATAAAAATAGGCTACATTATAGTTGTACATGCCTTTCCCCAAACTTCAACACAATAAATTAAGTGTGGAACAAAAATTGCATTATATAACAGATACAGAGGTTTATCATTCAACAAATCCTTTACTTTGTACAGCACTGCAGTAGATCTAGATATCTTAAGTTTAACCAAATGTATATGCTGTTTCCACGACAGTTTGCCATCAATAACCACACCCAAAAACTTCACCTTACTCTGCTAACTTCAACACCATCAATTTTAAAAGAAAAATCCATAGGTTTCTTTTTATTACTAAATAACATATAATTTGTTTTATCTAGGTTTAATGATAGTTTGTTTAATTTAAACCAAGTTTGCAATTCAACAAACTCCATCTTTAACAACTCAGACATTTGATTCAAATCACTACCAAATAAAAGAAAGTGGCATCAAGTCTGGCAGAGTCTCCCGTAAGACGGAGCTTTAACTCCCACCTCCGGGAGAGCTTTGAACACGTTCCGAGGGAGGCGGGGGACATGGAGTCCGAGTGGGCCGTGTTCCGCGCCTCTATTGTCGAGGCAGCTTATCGGAGCTGTGGCCGCAAGGTTGTTGGTGCCTGTCGTGGTGGCAACCCTCGAACCCGGTGGTGGACACCGGCAGTGAGGGATGCTGTCAGGCTGAAGAAGGAGTCCTATTGGGCCTTTTTGGCTTGTGGGACCCCGGAAGCAGCTGATAGGTACCGGCAGTCCAAGCGGCATGCGGCTCGGGTGGTTGCTGAGGCAAAAACTCGGGCGTGGGAGGAGTTCGGAGAGGCCATGGAGAATGACTTCCGTACGGCTTCGAGGCGATTCTGGTCCACCATCCGGCGTCTCAGGGGGGGAAAGAGGTACGCGACCAACACCATTTATGGTGGGGGTGGCGTGCTGCTGACCTCAACTCGGGATGTTGTGAGTCGGTGGGCGGAATACTTCGAAGACCTCCTCAATCCTACTGGCACGTCTTCCACTGAGGAAGCGGAGCCTGGGGACTTTGGGTCGGGTTCTCCGATCTCTGGTGCTGAGGTCGCCGAGGTGGTTAAAAAGCTCCGCGGTGGCAAGGCTCCGGGGGTGGATGAGATTCGCCCGGAGTTCCTTAGGGCTCTGGATGTTGTAGGGTTGTGTTGGCTTACGCGACTCTGCAATATCGCGTGGACATCGGGGGCAGTTCCCTTGGATTGGCAGACTGGGGTGGTGGTTCCCCTATTCAAAAAGGGGGACCGTAGGGTGTGTTCCAACTATAGGGGGATCACACTCTTAAGCCTCCCTGGTAAGGTCTATTCAGGGGTTCTGGAGAGGAGGGTCCGTCGGATAGTCGAACCTCGGATTCAGGAGGAGCAGTGTGGTTTTCGTGCTGGTCGTGGAACACTGGACCAGCTCTACACCCTCAACAGGGTCCTGGAGGGTGCGTGGGAGTTTGCCCAACCAGTTTACATGTGCTTTGTGGACTTGGAGAAGGCATTCGACCGCGTCCCTCGGGGGGTTCTGTGGGGGGTACTCCGGGAG
>JBBPBX010047892.1:10697-25971 GCA_038048925.1 Garcialebias charrua | reverse complement strand
TATATATATAGATATATATATAGATATATATATATATATAGATATATATATATATATATATATATATATATATATATATATATATATATATATATATAGATATATATATATAGATATACAGTATATATATAGTATATATACAGTAGTTATAAATATAGTTATTTATTTATATAGATACCTATATTTATAACTATATATATATTATATATATATACACAAATGAAAGAGTGGAGATCAGGTGGTTCTCTATGGACTTTAGATGTTTGGACAAGCTGACAATCTGGAGAAGCTGCACATATTTACTGACCTGACCCACTTAAGTGAAGACCAGATCAGTCACCTGGGCCCTGCTTGCTGTTCTGTTGCCCTGAAGGCTGCAGGTTTGGAAGAATTTGGAGTTAATTAAGTTCTGTTTAATTTCTGTCCAGTTTTATTAAAAAGTTATTTAAATCAAACTAAGTACACAACAGAGTATTTAACATCAGGGTGGATGCTCAGTGCTTTATTTATGGTTATTTAAGTCTGCGTTATGTAACGGTTTGATGATCCTTGTCACATATTTATTTAGGTTTTTTGTGTATTTATTGTCTAAATAAATAAATAAAAAAGATTTTGTCGCTGTGTTCTTTCAAATAGAAAATTATTTCACTGCATGTTCATGAAGAATAAGACAAAGCAACAGTACTGTTCATCCAATCATCATTTTAATGTTTGCATGAAAACATGGTGACTATGAGAACATCCTGTGTTCCTGGGTTCCTCTTCTTCGGACGTAGAAGTACACCTCTGGGTGTAAAATCCTCATCGGAAGCCCATCGACAATGTTTCAAAACTAGATGCATAACACAGATAAAATGTAACACAAAGTAAGAGCTACACATAACTTATTGAAAGGGTTATACATAATTTACGATACTTTATTACAAATACGCAAAGATTTGAGAAGCAAATAGTCTATCCTTACCGGTGTTTTGACTGCGCCGACGCCATTACAACTGTGTTTACATGCATGCGCGTTCACGAGACAGCCAAGCTGTGGGGGAGGAGCTAAGGAGGCGGAGTTGCAGGTCAGCCAGAGTGCAAGGGGGAGGAGGGAGAAAGGTCTCTGTTCAAAATTTTTCTAAGTTTCAGGGCTTTGCAGAAATCGCAGATAGTACCTTTAATGAGACAAACAAACTAAATGTATCACAAGAATGTGCTCAGTTGCTTCATGCTATTAGCAAGGATGCCATGTGGCTATATTTCATGTATTTGCTAACTTTATGCTAAAAAACTCAGTCCTGTTACTAACAGGATTGAGTGACTGAGAGTAACAGGACTGAATAGTTTCTCAATGATTAAATGATTTGCAAATATTAATCAGTATTACACTATTTATCTGATTGTTAAGTTGTATTGTTGAAATAAGTATTTGTTGAGCTATACGTTCAGTTTAATGATATTAATAAATACTGACAGGGAGCCAAGCCATCACTCAAGACACAAGGGCCCACCAGCAATCTGGCAGCACTTGTCACCAGTTCTCGATTACATCCAGGAGGCACATCCAGAGGTCTCCACAATCCATTACTGCAGTGATGGCCCATGCTCTCAGTATAGACAGAGAGGACATTTTTTCATGTTTTCTACTGAGCTGTTCAAATGAGGATTCACTGCTGGAACATGGAACTTCTTTGAGGCAAGCCACAGAAAGGGTGCACTGATGATGTGGCAGGTGCCCTTTAAAAGCAGAAACTATGTGGTGTGAGGTTGAAAAGGCTCTCCTTGTGCCTTCTTCTTTCCTCACTCGGAAAGCCCACCGCATGGCAGGTGATCCCACACACCCACTACACAGCCGCTTTAGACTGCTGCCATCAGGGAGGAGACTGAGGAGTCTCCAGGCTCGTACCAGCAGACTGAGAGACAGCTCTGTTCATCAGGCAGTCAGAATGCTAAACACTCTGCCTGCTCTGCCTCCCCTCCCATTTGAACTGCCTTAACACAAAAAACTTTCTCACACATTACCACTCAACACAAAGTTTTTAACACTGGACTCTGTGTCATCAAACGGGTTATTCACTAAACTCTCGGTCATGTGTTCATTCAGTTTGCACTACTTCTCATATTTGCACTAATGTTTGTATTACATTACTGCCTATAGTCATACTACTGTTTACATTCACTGTTTACATTTATTAATACTGTTTACATTTATTACTACTGCTTTACATTTATTACTACTGTTTACATTTACACTACTTTTATCTACACTACTGCAGATACATATACAGCATTCTCTGACTAGCCTTATCTAAGGATGCCAAATGTGCCTTATGTGCCTCACTGCATATGCCACTTTGCCTCTATACCAACATCAACTACCTCATACATATACTGTGTACATTAACTTATATGCTGCTGTGCCACTCTTTGCAAATGTCAATGCTAGAACCTTCAGTTTATTTTATAGATATACTTTTTATACTACTATGCAAAAACTCAGGACAGTATTACACTTTTATTATTTCATTTTATGCTTATGTTCATTGGGTGTTTGGTGTTTTAGGGGTGTTTGGTGTTTCAGTGTTGGTGTTAATTTTCATACTTTTATACTATTATGAAAAAACTCAGGACAGTGTTACACTTTTTTACTATTTTATGCTTATGTGTATTAAATGTTTTAGTGTTTAGTGTTTAGATGGTTACTGTTGCACCGAGGGACTGAGAGAAACGCAATTTCGGTCCTGTGTATGTCCTGTACATATTGCAGTTCTGACAATAAAGTTGACTTTGACTTTGACTTTGACTTTGACTTTGAAAAGCAAGGCTGACAGTCTGGTGAGCAAAGGGACAGACATTCCTGATGCAGCAGAACTGTTTGCCATATTGAAAAAGACAGAAACAGCAATAAAGTTGTTTTTTGTCAGTGATGAAGCAGTAGAGAAAGCAGTTCAGGAGATGCCCACAGATGTGCCATCAATTCCATCCACTATGAGGATACATCAAACAGTGACTCTTTCCCAAGGAGAACTGACATACAGGGATGTCAGCTGCATTTGCACAACAAAGCAAATCTTGACCTGTGAATGTTTTAATACAAAACATTTCACATTCAATCATCAACACACAACACCCACAGCCAAAGAAATTATGTGGCAAAGTCCTGAAATTGTTGGAAAATGGTGTGTGATGAAGTATGGTAGTGACCTTTACCCAGGTGTCATCACAAATACAAGTGAAACACACGTTGAGGTTCGCTACATGCACAAAATCGGGGTCAATGGATTTTTCTGGCCAATGCGTGAAGACATACTGTGGTATCTTTTGGAAGATGTTTTGAGTATCATTCCACCTCTGAAGCCAGTCACAGCTCGCTACATGGAAACTGAAAAGAGTGTCTGGGCTAAACTACAGAATGCCACGTACAAAAGGCCACATAAATTTGTTATCACACACACACACACACGCACACACACACACACACACACACACACACACACACACACACACACAACACTCACTCACGATGGTCCTCACTCTGTAGCAGAAACAGGGACTGACACACACACACACACACACACACACACACACACACACTCGCACACACACACACACACACACACAACACTCACTCAATGGTCCTCACTCTGTAGCAGAAACAGGGACTCACCCACTCAGTCCCTTTTTGTCTTTGTTCAGTCTTGTTACGTCATGGTATTTTGGAAAAAAAATTAAAAATTAAACCACTTTCCCCAGTTTTGTTTGGTCTGTCTTTTACCTAATTGTTTAATACATTACATGATCATAAAGGTAATAAACTTTTGATTTTGGTCTCTGTAAATTTTTAAACATGTCTTTTGTAAATTTAGAGAAACACAATTTCTGTTTGTATGAAGGGACATTTTGGTCAAAAAAAAAAAGAAACTATTTAAGTATCTATTAAACCATTCCATCAAAAATAAAGACCTTATTTGGAATATGCAATAAAATTAGTTGTTATATTTTAAAATATGCTTTTTGGATGTCAAATGAGTTTTGGTAACATGACTGAAAAAAATGCAACCATCTTCGACTTTAAAGCTTAATAAAAAATTAAATAAAATCACCTAAGATGGACCAATGGCCATTTTGAATAGTTACATATGTATATTACTATATCTAGTTTTAAAAAAACATGTAAAAAATATATTCAACTTTGGAGACTTACTACAAGTGAAAGGCACCCGTTCGGTGGAATGACCCTTTTAATCCTAAATTATTGACATTTAATGTACGCAAAAGGTATCGTAGGCAAGGAATGTTTGTGTGATTGTTCTTCACAGTGTGAAGATTATATAGACAAAGCAAAACAACGTTTGAACTTTATTTTAAAAACTTTAGTGAGTTGCGATGTAGCAGAAGGATCACAAGAGATGGAAACATAGGTGAAGAAAAAACAAATTCAGAGGCAGCCTGTTAGACATTATGTCCATTTGTCACCTCGTGCTGTGTGCAGTATAAAAGGCCGACATGAATGGAGTCCATTATAATAAAAGAGCTGCTTGCCACTGATTTCTTACAGTGGTCGATAAATTGAGCAAGGCCTGAGCAGGCCTTGTACATCCCTTTAAACACAGAGTGCCGCTTTGCGTTTTGCACTTTTCACCAATGCTCCAGCAGTTTCTCGTGATTGCAATTCACTGTATTGATTTGTTTTTTTCATGTGCATGCCATGCAGAAAATGCACAGGAGACAAATGCTGTCTTTTGAGGAGACATTATGGTTCTGATAATTATTATTATTATCACTGGTGCTTCAGTCCTGCACAATAAACCAACATTAGTACTGAAAGTTAAAGCAGAAATCGATTTCCTGTATATGGAAAAATGCTTAGCTATTTTCAATGAGTGCTGATGGACTAATATAATAGAGGCCAAGGGTTATTTATGCTCATCTGCATATTTCAGTATTCACTTCTTCACTAGGCTACTGTCTTTACTTACTCTGCTCAACCTGTTTTGTGTTTGTAATGATATTTTCTATCCTTGACGTGTTTTTGTATTTTAGGTACATCTGCATCTACATTTGGACCTGCCATTCTGTGTTCGTGTGCCTCCCCTTTCTGTCCTCTCAAACCCAGCCCATCAAAGCAGATGGCCACTTGTCCTGCGAGTGGTGCTGCTGGAGGTTTCTTCCTTTTAAAAAGGAGGGTTTTTTTATTAATAGAAATACAGCAGCTTAAAGGCAAGAGATCTGCAGCATGGTTATTCAGCAGCACAGATAAGTCACTTATCACCAACCGGCATTACAGAGATTTTTCTTTTCATTTTCCCTTGGTGATTTTCCTGGTTAGGGATGTATGAGTCTAACAGCTTCAGGGTAGAAGCTGTTCCTCAATCTAGTGATTCTACACTTAATACTCTGCAACCTCCTGCCTGAAGGGAGCGGGGCAAAATGTGTGTGTACTAAAGAGTGGGGTCCTTCATGGTGGCCCTCCTCCTACCTCTGGAAGTGTAGATGTCTGTGATGGTGGGGAGACTGACTCCATCAGACCTCTGTGCAGCCTTCACCACTCTCTGTAAAGCTTTTCTTTCTGCAGCTGTGCAGCTTCCATGCCACACGTTGATGCTGGAGGACAGGATGCTCTCCACTGCACACCTGTAGAAGGAGGTGACGACTGAACTTACTAGACCAGCTCGCCTCAGCCGCCTGAGGAAGTACTGTAGTGTTATGTTACAAAATCACTGGTTAGAACAATTCTACCGTTGGTAGTGAATGTCCCAGCGTCTGCTGAATGGTCTCTGTGGCTTCTTATACTCCTGCTAGTAGAGCTGATGAGCTGCAGTTGCTGCCAATTAGAGTCCTGGGTGGAGGGAGGAAGAAGGCAGGCCAGAACTTCAGCAAGTAGAGCTGCTGATGTTCTTTCTTGATTGGGCTGGTAGTGTTGTTGAACCTGAGGTTGTCATTCAGGTGCTAACCCAATTACTTATAAGTGGAGACCACTTTTACCACAGATCCTCCTGTATTCACGGGGTGGGATCATTTGCACCTTCTGAAATCCACAATAATTTCCTCCAACTTCTTCAAATTGATATGGAGTTTCTTCCTGCACCAGCTCTCCAGGTGTTCCACCTCCTGCCTGTAGCTGGACTCATCATTGTTTGTGATGCATCCAACCACTGTATCATCAGCAATCTTTACAATTTGACAGCCTAGATGAGTAGGTGTACAGTCATATGTGAGCAAAGTGAACAGGAAGGTGATCAATATACAGCTCTGGGGGAGTCAGTGTTGAGGGTTATGATGGAGGAGGAGAAGTTGTGGATCCTCACAGACTGTGGCCTGTTGGTTAAGAAATCCAGGACCCAGTTGCATAGAGAGGGGTTTAGTCCTAGTGTGAATAATTTGTCCATCAGGGTCTGGGGAATCATGGTGTTGAAGGCGGATGTGAAATCCACACAAAGCATATGGACATAGGTGGACCACAGAGGAGATGGCGTCCTCTGTTGATCAATGCTTGCAGTATGCCTACTGTTGTGGGTCCTTGCTGATGTCAATTGTATCTTTGATGTGGGCCATGACCAGTCTTTCAAAGCATTTACAGGTAGTCCCCGATTTACGAGCGAGATCCGTTACAACGAGGCGCTCGTAAACCGGAAATCTCGTAATTTGGAACGGCCGCCATTTCTCTCGTAAATCCGGAATTTCGCTCGTAAATTGGAACGGTTTTCGCTAGCGCGACTACAAACACTCTATTTTCATCCAAAAACTGCTTATGAGTGCATAAAAATGATCGGAAACGTGTGTCCATATGCTTAGCTAACTAACTGTGGTGAAAAAACACATGAAAACTCAGTATTTTTTTCGTTTTTTCCAAAAATTCGCAGCTCGTAAGTCTGGAACCTCGCAGATCAGAGCGCTTGTAAATCGGGGACTACCTGTAGTGACTATCGATGTAAGGACTACTGGTCGGTAGTCATGCAGAGCAAGTGGGAACAGTTGTCAGGGTGAGAGAGGAGTTAAAATATATTAGCCAGAACCTCACAGAGCTGATCAGCACAGTCTCTCAGCACCCTCCCTTGGATGTTTTCTGGAACTTTGTGAGGATTAATCCTCCTGAAGGTCCTCTTTACTTATGCTGAGGTCGTGCTGAGGGACACTTCAGATGATGGGGTGAGTCTGGTGCTGGGTGGTCTATTTGGGTCTTAAAAGTGGACATGAAACCTGTCAAGAGCTTCAGTTAGTGATGGGTTCCTAGGGCATTGTGCACCTCTGCTTTTACATTGTGTGATGCACTTAATGCGCTTCCACATGCTTCATGGGTCTTGTGAGGAGAAATATCCCTGGATCTTCCATGTCTATGTGGATTTGGCCCCATTAATACCAGAAGCCAGCTCTTTCCTTGCCCTCCCCAGTTTCTGTGAATCACCAGACCTGAATACAATATCCCTAGTTTCAGCAGGGTATGGACTTCTGTTTAGCCAGGGTTTCTGGTAGCACATCACAGTACTGGTGGTGGTGACATCTTCAGCACACTTGCTGGTGTATCCGAGGACAGCAGTTGTGTATTCCTCCTGATCCAATTCTCCCTCATTCACAGAGGCGTCCCTGAAAATCATCCTGTCTGTTTGTGCAAAACAGTCCTGCGGTACAGTCACTGTTGCAGGTCAACATGGTGATGGTTTTCTGTGAGGGTCTGGAATGTCTCAGCTGGGGGAGGTAGGCAGTGGCCATAAAGATAGAGATGTGGTCAGAGAGGCTGAGGTGGGGGTGGGTTATGGCTTCATATGTCAGAGTCAGAGTCAGAGAGTCTTTATTGTCATTTGCACCGCATGTGGTACATGTGATGAAAACGAGATTATGTACACGGGGTCCCAATATGTGTCGTATGTTGGTGTAAATGGACGAATGTTTTATTTCCCTGTGTTAGTATGATCTTTATTTTCATGTACCCTTTATTTATACAGGTAGTCTCATTGAGTCACGAGAACTCATTTTCAAGAGAGACCTGTTTAGGGAGCAGATGGTGGGGGTTAAGGGCCTTGCTCAGGGGCCCAGAGTGGGGCCAATGAGGGTGGAGGCAGGTGTGGGTGTTTCACCTTTTTCCACCCACATTTTTTGATGTTGTCGGTACCGGGGCTTGAACCGGCGATCTTCCGATCACAGGCCCACCGTCTCTAACCTCTGCGCCACCACTCCCCTCAGGTCACATGCTGATAAAATCTTGGCAGATGGTCTTTCATGTTAACGTGATTAAAATCACCAGCTACCAAGTAAAAAGCCTCTGTGACCTGTTTGAAGTGAGCTGATATTATCATGTAGCTTCCGTAAAGCATCTTTAGAATCAACATCCGGAGCTATATGGACAACAACGATACTGCCATAAATGCCTGAGGTGGTTTGGGCCAAACTGTACCCAGGTTTAAACAGGGCAGGGGTTAATTTGGCCTGTTACACCAGAACCTAAAAATACGTGGAGCAGAACTCATTTAAGTTGACTTGAAGCCCACTGCAATACATGTGTGATGAATGTCCCTCTTGTATTATTTACAAAACATGGTGGTTAAACTAAACAAAGTTATTGTGCTTCATCATCGATATTGCCTTGGTAATAAATGTGGTTCTTGTTTATTCCAATGACTGCTGTTCACACAAACCATATGTTTGAAAGATTTACCCTTTCACCGGTCACTGTTTTGGATCTGTTATTTCTGACCTTTGCAGCACAGTGGTGCATCAGAGGTGGGTTGTCTTTGACCCCTTCGCCACCTTGATCCATTCAAAAATCATACTGAGGCAGCCAAAAAAAAAAAAAAGTCCCATCTTGAACTGTTTTGTGAAATAATATTTTAGTGAAGCTAAAATCATTAAACACACAAAGAATCACTAAACTGAGATGTAATTTGTCATACTTTGTTGAGGCAGATGGCTGTCACACATTTACTGCCTTACCCTCTACAGCAACCCATCTAAAGACACTTCATGTGCTTTTCTATGCATTTAGTATTTATGGTGGACATTCTTTTCACCTAGTGTGAAATGGCTAGTTCATTGTTTTGTTAGATGCATGTAAACAGTTTTTTTTATTATGATCGAAGAAAATACAGTATATGTAATTAAAAAATATTCAGTCATGTGAATGATCCAATGCTTCATTCGTTCAGCATTCCTGAAACTGTGATAAGAATCGAATAGGTTTTATTCTTTAGAGCTGCTTTGTTACGATACATTCCACAAAAATCCCCATTTTACTTTATTTTTCCCTCCCAGCCTCCCTGATCCTGGTAAGCTCAGGACGCAGGAACATTTGAAAGTGAAAATTCTAACCAATATGTTAGTATTTTTAGTACTTATTTGCATTAAAATTACCTTTCAAAAGAATCTGAATGAAATCTGATTACATTTGGATTGAACAGGACAGTATATAACTGGAACAAAGTGAACTGAGTTAGATAATAAAGGGACTGTGTTTAATTAGATTTGTATTGAACTTTTTTGTATTGAACTTTTTCACTTCAGACAGCTCTGAGTTCACTTTGGATTTAGATGAGCTCTGCATGAATGAACTGAATTGATCTGACTTATAACTAATTTAATTTCTGCATATGAAAAAAATACATTAGATGCAAATAGGTGCAAATACTTTTTTAACATGTGAGCTTTTTATAAAATGACCAAGTCAAAATGATCTACCCACTATAAAAATACAAAACAGATTCATTCATTCATTCATTCATTCATTCATTCATTCATTCATTCATTCATTCATCCTTTATTTATACAAGCTAGATCTCATGGAGCCACGAGGACTCATTTACAAGAGGGACCTGTTCCATATATAAACATTAAGCATTTCTTATTTGTACAATATATGTTGGTTACTTTTATAACTGCATGAACCTTTATTGCACAATACAATTCTGTACTTTTTTTTTTTTGTCATTACCTTACTCTGATGACTTGCACTGAATGGAATCAGCCAGGGATGCATAGTCCAGATAGTAGCTGCTGATGGCCAGCATCAAGTACACTTTCAAATGATTATCAGTCATGGTGGAACAGTATTTAGACTTCATTCCTCCTTCCAGGACTCACTCTATCCCTCTTTCCGCAGGTTTCCCAGGTTCCCTTGTAAATTAAATTGTAAATTCTCATCACTATAAAGAAATAGCTTTAAGTACTATTTTGAGTTTGAGTCTGTTTACCCTCAGTCTGGTTCTCTCTGGGTTTAACCTCATAAACGTTATACAATACCATCAGGAAAACCTATCTTTAAAAGGAGCATTGTCAGTCATCAGCAACATTTAAGAATATTGTACAGGTAAAAGAAACTTGCACTTAATGATTGATGGTCTCCCAAAAGCAACAGATTATCCCTGAACATTGTTATACATAAAAAGGTTTGTAGGCTCAATCATCCAGGTAGATAACACAAAGGTTAAATCATTTCATCTGGACTAGTTTCTTTAAGGGAGAAACGTTTCGTCTTCCATCCAGAAAACTTCATCAGTCTGTGGCCTGCCAACCAGATCTTAAGGCTTACTGTAGCTTCTGAGATTCCAGCAGGTAATTGGCTTGAAACAAAGCAATGAAGGCTACTTATGAGACAGATCTGGTTGGCAGGCCACAGACTGATTAAGTTTTCTGGATGGAAGAAGAAACGTTTCTCCCTCAAAGAAACTAAGATGAAATGATTTAAACTTTTTGTATATTTATACATAATTACACACTGCATACTCTTGCCAATTGTTGCCCCTGCAAGCAACACATAGAATGGTTGGTTTATCTCAGGTTGTTTAGTTCATACTTAGAGTTGGATATCTTGATGCGTTGAGGGGGGTATTGTTCCAGGTGGAGGTAAGTTACAGGGCTGGTGGTGGAAGTGCAGTTGAGCAGCTGAAGATGAGTACAATTGTTTTGTAGTCATAAAGAAGTAGATGAGAGATCCAGGCTTGGAGACTCAGGAGGCAGTCACCAGGAGCACAAGGAGAAAACAAGTTCAGTAACAACCTTTAAGTTCAAGGATCAAGGAGGCTGGTTGTTACTATCAGTTGGTATGCTCCAACAGGGACAGGAGCTCTTCTGCAGTCTTTTATACTCCTGGAGCACGTTAGGGAGATGAACCACAGCTGCTGCTCATTGGCGCCACACAGGGACCAGGAACCTGAGAAAAAAAGCTTAAACACTACATGTTGTACCTTGACACACTGCAGAACTGTCAAGTATGGTTTGAGTGGCAAAATGACATTAATTAGCTGACACCTCTAAATTCTACAGATAATTATTCAACTGCTCTGTTGGGTATGACGACTAATGCAATAATTCTTCATTTTGCAACTTTCAGGACCAAAGTGATCTGCTAATACTGTGGCTTAAAGTTATACATTATATGGCTTCCACCCTAAAGCTTGCGATATGTAATCATCTGCAATTCTACATTAGTAGATAACTAGCATCATATGGTTTGTCTTTTCTCACAAAACCTCAATAAAACAAGTGTTTTTATTTTATGCGCTTGTGACCATTTGTCAGTTCCTTACACTCAACTCACTCCACTCCATTTTTAAAAGCAACCCAGCCTCTTTTCTCTATCAAAAAGATAAATATGATGACCTTTGATGACCCGACACTATCCGTGAAACACAAATACCATGTAAAAATACCTCACAACTATTGTTCGGCTTGTATATTGGCCCTATTTCCATATTATTAATTAATCTCCTCTGACCTGGTTTAGTCACACAGAAGTAGTTTATTATAAGTAGTGAATGGAAACCAAATACTGTATGCACTTCGTCTCATTACTGTTGCTGCTCTTATATCACAGCGATAGATCTGTGCCATGAAGTGGCACAACAATTTTTTTTCCTACAGGTTCTATAAGAGCGCCCTGAATCCTAATTACCAAATAATGGTATTTCCTCCATTTTTCTTCCTCCTGTTAGGCTACAAGCTTCTGCTTCTCTCATTATTCACCCTCAATTATGTGAAGTGTTTGTCCTGCACTACTTAATTACTTCATTCAGAAAGATAAGTTAATTTTGTGATTAACCCTCTGACACTTGAGCTGACAAGAAAATCATGAGGGGATTATCATTTCAATTTGACATTGGGACTGTTATTTGCAATGGGCGAGTGAATGTCAAATATTCCAAGCTGTCACATTTGAACACACATTTTTGAAAAGAAAAAACATGTTCTGTTTATTTATTAGTTTAGTTCATTAGTTTATTGTTTATTTGTCATATGCAGGTCAGCACAAGGTCAGCAATGCAATGAAATGCTCAGGACGAGAAGAACCGTCTCAAGACTCAAAAACAACAAAATAAAATAAAATAATAATAATAATACCAAAGCATGCAACAAAAGTACAAAACAAAGCACCACAATTAAACACATCTACAAGTATGAGAAACCATTATGAGTTACAACAACATTTAATTTCCATCTAGGATTAATAAAGTATTTTTGAATTGAATTTTAATTTAAAGGTCCAAAAGAAGTAAACAACATGGTAGAATACAACAGTGCAAGTACGTTGACCTAGTACAAACAAGTACCTCACAGAAGATCTGTTTTAAACAGACAACATTCATTCATTCATTCAACCTTTATTTATACAGGCTAGCCTCGTTGAGTCACGGGGACTCATTTACAAGAGGGACCTGTCTCACTCACACCAAACAACCATCCACTCTCACACTCACACCTAGGGTCAATTTAGAGTCACCAATCAGCCTAACATGCATGTTTTTTGGTCTGTACATATGGAGTACAGAAAACAATATAGAACAATAAAAAGCAATTAAAATGAAAATATGCTCTAAAAACACTGTTACTGTCGGAAACATGATCCTATTCACATAATGGTTCTGTTAGCGGCATAAGCCGTGTTTCCCTCTATTTTCAATTCGAATTTTGAGCGAATTTTTGAAAATTCGCAAAAATGTAAATAAAAATCAATGCGAATCAGAAGTGTTTCCATCAAATGGCGTGAAACGAATCCACCAGGCCACGCAAAGCGGCATTACGTCAGACGTCAGCGTTACGCATGTCTACAGTAAACAGGAAGTAGCGGTTGAAAACAGGAACCGAACCACGCATCTCGTCAAAATGGAGAGAATATTTCAGGAATGTGTTGCTATCGGGTAAGTTGTATTTATTCTGTCATGCCAACTAGTTTTAGCGATGTTACAGCGGAAACAGCTGATCAGTCACATGACGTGAATGTTCGCTACGGCAGAACTGAGTCGGCAAATCTCTCGTTTTGCGCATCGGCTCTGATTTAAAAAAAAACAAAAAACACCTCAAGCGAGCGTATCAACTTTTTTGCGAATTAGAGGAAGTTAATTTGAATCTTGCCGTTTCCATTCACCTTTTCTGATGCAATACTTCAAAATGCGCATCTAGAAACCTTGATGGAAACACAGTCATAGTGTTGTTAGTAGCACAGTCCTGTTAGCAGCATGATGATAATAACAACCGCAGCAACAAACAATGACCGCCCCTCCAGAACTGGGTCCGGCAGACACAGAACATTCAAAGTTTCCCACAGAAACAAACTATTTGTTAGAGTTCAGTTCATGCAGGCAGATGGAGGAGCATGGAGACGGCTGTCATGACAGGCCTGAGACCAAGGTGGGAAGAGGGCCGTGAACTGAACCACGATGGCAAGGCAGCGACACACAAAATTCCAAATGTGCGTCGCGTCATACCCGTAGCGTGGGTGTGCACAAAAAAGTCAAAACAAAAACAAAAGGAACAAGTCTGGTTGGATTTAAAAAAGGGTGGTCTTAATGTAAAACACCAGTTCAGTTGATCAGAACTTTGATTTGGGATATGAAAAGGGATTCTGTGGGTCGGAACAGCACTGTCATGTCAGGAATCAAACAGTTTAATTAGCTCGCTGGCTCGCTGTCAGCTTCCCTTCACTTCTCCCTTCGTCTCGCCACCATCTCCTCTGATTACTGGCATTACAACAAATTTGCAGTTGATAATCAGCCTCATATTCCTGCTAAATTTCTCATTACACTGCTGGAGATGTCACTCGGGCTCTGAATTTGCATTAATGGGCTTTAATCTGCAAGTGTTTGCGAGCGCTCGTGTCTGGGTGCGCATCCGCCTGGCGCACATCGCACATGTCAGGTACAATCTTGAACAAATTCCCAGGAGGCCACTTGTTTAACAATTACCCTTCACACTTCATTATTTCATATTGGTGGAGAATGATTGCATTCAACTCTTGCAGCATGCTGGCTGACAGACGCAGACACTAGAAAAATGTTCATTAACAACACCGGCCCATCTCTGCAGGATGCCTCTTCTGTTAGCCTGCATTGTTCCCATTTTCATGCTGAACTGTAGAGACAAATCACGGCCACAGTAACAGTCATAGTTTTTTTTAAACAAGAAACTCAATATTCAAAGAAGAAATTAGGGCTTTTTTCTCCTTTTTAATCTGAACGGTTTCTTTTTAAAGTTTAAAAATGAAATTCAACCATCCTAAAGTTACACCGTTTGCTTAATAACTTTGTTTAGCTCAAGTCAAAACATGGTTAATTTACAAGGATAGTTCATATTTTTTGAAGTGAGGATTTGTTGAAAGTTTATTGACATGCAATAATTTACATATGTGGTTAATTTGAGCCAGATCCTGCTGGAAAACATGCCAAAACCCCTCTCATTTAGACCTGATGTAGTCTGACAACTGTTTCCTCAGATCAATCAACTCAAATCTCCACCCAGAAAAGTCCAAAGTCATTGCACATTTTTATTTTGATTATTAATTACAATGAGAGGAGACATTGCCCAGTCTGTGGAGTGGATGATCCAGCCGCAGTACGCGCACCAGCTCACGCTCCTGCCAAGCAGAGACGCGGACCGCATGTCCCGCTGGGATGAGCGTCTTCATCCACCTTCAGTGCCCTGCAGACAGTGCACGTTTTACACACAGGAGCATCTCCAGACGGATGGGTGCTCAGACCAGACAGCTATGCATGATGCGCGCACAACTGCTGATGTGTTGGAACTCTTGCTTAACGCGGGGCAAAACATTTCAGAGATAATAAATAAAAAAACTTGCAGTTAAAAAATATGAGTTTGACGTGTTATTCACATTACATCATATTTCAAAACAACAGCACTAATTTGCAAAAATAACAGTGATCAAAATGTTGAAAAGACAATGTATTATCTAAAATAAATGGATGGATTGTCCTTAGCTGTGCAACTGATAATTGAAGCACCTGAAGGCAGTGGCAATTGAGACTGGAGCAGAAAAACATGCAGGACTGAAATCTGCTGAGAAGAGTTCAGA
>JBBPBX010047891.1:5048-25971 GCA_038048925.1 Garcialebias charrua | reverse complement strand
GTACATGCTGTACTGGTTTTGTGTGTTTATGGATGAATGTGTGGTATAATGTGTTATGTAAGTGTTTGTACCGTAAAAACCGGTCTATAATACGCAGTATTTTTGCTAATTTGAATGTCCAGCGTATTAAACATCGAAGAGTATTATTTATGGATTTTTTCCCATATTTTTAGACTCATTTTTCGCTCTGATTCTTCGTTTTTCATTTTTGGCGAAAATGGTGCAGTACCAGTTTCGGCCGCTATAGAGGCGCTGTAGGCAGCAGCCAGCAGAGGACTCAGAGAGTGAAGAGGAAGAGGGGCCACTTCCAGAAGTTTCTACTTGCTGTGTCCGAAAAAAGCCTCCTTTGGTCGGACTGACTCTGTCGCTGCCCGCTCCCTGCTGTGGATGTAGCTGCTATTAGCTGTGAGGTTCGCTGTTTTTGTTTGCAAGATACCACTCATAAACCACACCGCGGATTTTTAAATCCAGCTGATTTCACATTTGGTTCAGCTCAGGAGCCCGTCTGCTATAGTGAGGTAAGAAATATATTTTTAAGCGTTTATTTAGCTAAATTTAAAGAAACAAAGCGTCCGGTTTGACCCGCCTGGCGCCTGCATAAAAGTCAGCGAACTTTTTTTTTTAATCCAGCTGATTTGAACATTTCGTTAAACTCAGGAGTACGTCTACTATTAAGTCAGCTCAGAAATATATTTTTTAAGCGTTTATTTAGCTAAATTTAAAGAAAGAAAGCGTCCGGTTTGACCCGCCTGGCGCCTGCCTAAAATTCAGCGAACTTTTTTTTTTTAAATCCAGCTGATTTGAACATTTCGTTAAGCTCAGGAGCCCGTCTGCTATGAAGTCAGCTAAGAAATATATTTTTTCTCGCAAAGAAATAATTGTTTTACCGTGTTTCCTTGTGAAGATCTTCGTACTCGCTTGCTTCTGTCGCCGCCATCTTGATTAGGGCAAATGAGGCGCTGACGCGTCGCGTGGTGATGACGCGTATTAAACTCCGAGGCATATTGTGTATGTTTTTTTCTTGATTATTGTTAATAATTGGACAAAGCGGATTAAACACCAGAGCGTATTTTCCTCCGGCGAATACGGTAAATAAAGTTCTGTGCATGTTTATGGCACAGGATGTCCGCTTGTTCAGTCTCATGCCGTTAAATGTGTGTGCGTCGCTCCGTTAACGGTATAGCCGCGACCTACGTCAGAAATGCGGACCTACGACAGGCACGTGTTTTTGATCCGCGAGATACGGCAGAATCGACCTAAGTCACACTCGTAGGTCCGGATCCCTGATGTAACTCGAGGATTCCCTGTATAGCCCCCCCTGGTGAAAATGTCACGAGCCGCCACTGGTATAACACATGTTCAATAATAGTTTTTTTCTAAAGTGTACGATAACTTGAATTAATACTATGATTCATCATGATGTATGATGATTCTGATTCTAAAATATACAATGTTGACGAAGAGATAGATCATATTTTTTTCCAACAAACAACAACAGTAATTACTACAATATTGAACAGTTAAATGACGTAAACATGACTGATGAAGATCTTTCTATTATACACTTAAACTGTAGAAGTATAAATGCAAATTTAACTCACTTACTTGATGACCTAAAAAAAGTTAATAAAACCTTTAAAATAATTTCACTTTCTGAGACATGGCTTCACGATGATAATATACATAACATATATATTGAAGGATATGAATTATATCATATGAATAGAAAAAAATAAAAGAGGTGGTGGTGTAGCTTTATTTATAAACAAGGAAATAAAATGTAAACTAATTACAGAAATGTCAATTATAGTTGACAATATGATGGAAATGATCTCAATTGAAATAATTAATAAAGATGGAAAAAATATTATCATAAGTTGTGTTTATCGATCTCCATGCTCAAAAATAGAGATATTTACTGAAAAAATGTTGGAGTTACTAGTCAAGAGCAGAAATAAAACTATTTTTTATGTGGTGACTTCAACATCGATTTGGGAAATAGAACTGAGTCTAACAACATTAGTACATTTTTAGATTCGATGTACAGTATAAGTTTATGTCCGTTGATATTTAATCCAACTAGAATCACAACTCGGAGTGCTTCAGTAATTGATAATATATTCACAAACATAACAGATGGCGATATGACAAGTGGTATTATCAAAGTCAAAGTCAAAGTCAACTTTATTGTCAGATCTGCAATATGTACAGTGCAGGACATACACAGGACCGAAATTGCGTTTCTCTCAGTCCCTCGGTGCAACAGTAAACATCTAAACATTGAAACACTGAAACATATAATAATAGACATAAGCATAAAATAGTAAACCTAACACTGTCCTGAGTTTTTTGCATAGTGGTATAAGAGTATGAAAATTTACACCAACTCTAAAACTAAAACATTAAACATTTAATGAACATAATATTGTCCTGAGTTTTTGCATACTAGTATAAAAAAAGAGTATAAAAAGTATAACTAAAATAAACTAAAGGTTTCTAGCATTGACATTTGCAAAGTGGCAAAGCAGCGTATGAGTCAATGTACACAGTATATGTATGAGGTAGTAGTTGATGTTGTTGTAGAGGCAAAAAGTGGCATATGCAGTAAGGCACATTGGGCATCCCTAAATAAGACCGTTCAGAGCACACTGTATATGTACCAGCAGTGGTGTAGATATTAGAGTAGTGTAAATAAATGTAAACAGTAGTAATTACATGTAAGCAGTAGTAATAAAAGTAAACAGTATTAATAAATGTAAACAGAGAATGTAAACAGTATTATGATTATAGGCAGTGATGTAATACAGACATTAGTGCAAGTATGAGAAGTAGTGCAAACTGTATGAGCACATGACCGAGAGTTTAGTGATTAACCCGTTTGATGACACAGAGTCTAGTGTTAAAAACTTTGTGTTGAGTGATAATATGTGAGAAAGTTTTAGTGTTAAGGCAGTTCAAATGGGAGGGGAGGCAGAGCAGGCAGAGTGTTTAGCATTCTGACTGCCTGATGAACAGAGCTGTCTCTCAGTCTGCTGGTTCGAGCCTGGAGACTCCTCAGTCTCCTCCCTGATGGCAGCAGTCTGAAGCAGCTGTGTAGTGGGTGTGTGGGATCACCTGCCATGCGGTGGGCTTTCCGAGTGAGGCGTTTGCTGTGTAAGTCCTGCAGTGAGGGCAAGGAGGTGCCCACGATCTTCTCAGCTGCTCTCACAATGCGCTGGAGGCTCTTGCGGCATGATGCAGTACATGCACCAAACCACACAGTGATGCAGCTGGTCAGGACACTTTCTATGGCACCTCTGTAGAAGGTGCTCATGATGGGGGTTGAAGCTCCAGCCCTTTTCAGCTTGCGGAGAAAGTAGAGACGCTGGTGAGCCTTCTTTGCCAGTGCTGCAGTGTTCCTGCTCCAGGACAGGTCCTTTGAGACGTGCACTCCCAGGAACTTGGTGCTGTCTACTCTCTCCACTGCGGTGCTGTTGATGGTCAGAGGGGGATGTTGGGCATCCCTCTTCCTGAAGTCCACAACAATCTCCTTTGTCTTCTCCACGTTGAGAGTGAGATTGTTGTGTCCGCACCACAAGGCCAGGCGGCTCACCTCGTTCCTGTAGTCCGTCTCATCGTTGTTGCTGATGAGACCTACCACTGTTGTGTCGTCCGCAAACTTGATGAAGTGGTTGGAGCTGTACGATGGTGTGCAGTCGTGTGTTAGCAGGGTGAATAGAAGGGGGCTCAGCACACATCCTTGTGGGGCCCCTGTGTTCAATGTGATGGTGCTAGATGTGTTACTCCCGATCCGTACTGTCTGTGGTCTCCCGGTCAGGAAGTCTAGCAGCCAGTTACACATTGAGGTGTTCAGCCCCAGACTGTCCAGTTTAAGGATGAGCTGTTGGGGGATGATGGTGTTAAATGCCGAGCTGAAGTCGATGAACAACATTCTAACATAGGAGTCCTTCGTGTCCAGATGTGTGAGAGCTGTGTGAAGGGCAGAGGAGATGGCATCGTCGGTTGAGCGATTAGGTCGGTATGCAAATTGGAAGGGATCCAGGGAGTCAGGGAGGACAGATGTGATGCTTTTCATGACTAGCCGTTCAAAGCACTTCATCAGGATGGGGGTGAGTGCTACTGGGCGATAGTCATTGAGGCATGCGGGCGTTGCCTTCTTTGGGACAGGGATGATGGTGGTGGCTTTGAAACAGGTGGGGACGATGGCCTGGCTCAGTGAGATGTTAAAGATGTCCGTGAAGACCGCTGCGAGTTCCCCTGCACAGTCCTTCAGCACACGACCAGGTATGTTGTCAGGACCAGAGGCCTTCCGGGCGTTAATCTTTATGAATGATCGCCTTACGCTGTCTGAGGACAGCGTCAGCACCTGGCCATCAGGAGAGGGGGGGAGTTTATGTGCTGGTGTGCTGTTACTTGCCTCGAACCGAGCAAAAAACTCATTCAGTTCATTCAGCGCAGAGGCTGAGCTGTCACAGGTCTGGGGGGGTGGTTTGTAGTTTGTGATGGTCTGTATTCCCTGCCACAGACTGCGTGTATCCCTGCTGTCCTTGAAACGGTGAGCTATTTTCCCAGAATACTGCTTCTTTGCCTTTCTGATGCCCCGGTCCAGGTTGTTTCTGGCTGCCCTCAGGCCCACCTGATCTCCCGCTTTGAAGGCAGCATTCCTGGCTCTCAGGAGTCTGTAAACCTCAGCTGTCAGCCATGGCTTCTGGTTAGCCCGAACAGTGATGGTTTAATTTTATTATGATGACGGATATCAGTGATCATTTACCAGTTTTTACTATTTATAAAAATAATGGTAGTACACCAAAAACAAATAAAAATAGGATTAAAATAATTAATACATCAAAAAGAGCACTTGATAAACTTAAAAATGACGTACAAACAAAATTGGGAAGAAGTATACATTGATGATGTTAACAAATTGTGTGATACCTTTATGAGTATTTTGGGAGTTTTGTTTGAAAAAAATTGTGTGCAACAGAATTTTACTATGAAAAAAACAGTTGATCATCCTTGGATGACCAATGGTCTGAGGAATGCATGTAAAAAGAAAAATCTTCTTTATTCATGTTTTTTGAAATCAAGAACTCCTGAAGCTGAAGAAAAATACAAATGGTACAAAAATAAATTAGTAAGTGTTATAAGAAATCATAAGAGGGAATATTATAGTCAATTATTACATACAAGCAGTGGTGATATGAGGATGACTTGGCGAGTAATTAACGTTCTAAATAAACACAAGGGTAATACGGGAGTGTCACAACATTTTGTGGAAAATAATATGGAAATTAATGATAACAAGGAAATTGCAAATGGATTTAATAATTATTTTGTGAATGTTGGATCAAATCTTGCTACTTCAATTCCTAAAGTAGACAAAAACGTGAGTTATTTAATCAGTAGTTGTGTCAACAGTATGTTTCTAAGTGGAACTACGGAAGAAGAAATATTGAAGGTAGTTGAAAAATCTGCTGATAAAAGATCTAAAGATTGTGAAGACATTGATATGATGGTTGTGAAGGAGATAATTAATCATGTTATTGAGCCATTTGCATATATTTGTAATTTATCATTTTCAAAAGGTATATTCCCTGATAGAATGAAGATAGCCAAGGTAACTCCAATTTTCAAAAACGGTGTAAAATGTTTATTTAATAATTATAGACCCATATCTTTGTTGCCTCAATTTTCTAAAATTCTTGAAAATTTGTTTGTGTCCAGACTGGACAACTTTCTTGATAAAAATGATATCTTAAATGACAGTCAATATGGTTTTAGATCTAATAATTCAACATCCTTAGCACTTATGGAGTTGATGGAACATATTACAACTGCAGTTGATAATAAACAACAATATTACAGTATAAGTTTATTTGTAGATTTAAAAAAGGCTTTTGATACCATTGGCCACACTATTTTATTAGAAAAACTGGAACAATACGGTATTAGGGGCCCAGCTTTACAATGGATATCAAGTTATTTGACAGGAAGAAAACAGTTTGTACAAATTGATGATGTCAGATCTCCTCTGTGTGATATTTCATGTGGAGTTCCTCAGGCATCTGTTCTTGGACCTAAGTTGTTTATTTTGTACATTAAGGATATAATCAAGGTGTCTGAATTCCTAAATTGTGTTATGTTTGCTGATGATACTACCTTCTTTTGCTCGGGTGGAGATCTAAATCAGATGTGTGAACTTATGAAGAGGGAGTTTGCTAAACTACAAACTTGGTTTAAACTAAATAAGTTATCTTTGAATGTTGAAAAAACTAATTATATGATATTTAGTAAAAAAAATTCTCTGTGGACTTTCCTTTTCAAATTGATGGCGTCGAGATACACAGAGTAAATGAAGTCAGGTTCCTTGGAGTAATTATTGATGATAAACTGTCATGGAAGCAACATATTAACCTTGTAAGAACTAAATTATCAAAGTCCGTGGCAGTATTGTATAGGGCAGGGGTGTCAAACTCATTTTCACCGAGGGCCACATCGGCATAATGGCTGACCTTGAAGGGCCAGATGTAACTTATAAATGTAACTAAATGTAATCTAATGTAATGTAAAATAAATGTAACTACCGTACTCCTTAATGTTGAATAACTCATTTATTATAACTTATTCAACTGACAATTACAGTTGCATAGAAAACATCTGTTTGCTTGTTGCTCTAACATAAATCCTTTTAAAATTTGTCAGCTTATGAAAACCCACATAACTCCATTAATGAAGGATGAAATTGTCCAAGTTAATTAAAAAAAAACATAAAACTGAGCTGCAAAGAACATGTATGACACATGTAGCATCTCACCCAAAAAGGCTACACACAGCCTTGCATCCAACTGTGAATGACAACAATTTGTGTGCATACACATACCAAAATAAAGGTTGACTCAGTTCACAACTATATTACCGTACTCAAGTTGTTTGGTTAGTCTTTGATGAGGAGATGCTGCCTGTCCTTGAACACACCAAGTGGATTCTCTCTCTATGATTGATCATGTTCTGAAAATGATAAACACAAAACAAAATGCAAGCACAATCATTAAATTGCACACAGTTGAAATGTTCTTCTTCTTTGTTGAATTACATTTTATTATATTTTAATTAATCTAAAAAAGCTAAGTCTGGTCCTCTGGACATTTAAAAAACAAAACAAAACTTCATCTTTCAGGGATGAAGATGTTCACATCCTTGATAGAGAGGAACAATGGTTTGAGAGACGAGTAAAAGAGGCCATCTTTGTGAAAAGAAACCATCCAAGGAAGGGGAACATATTATTTTAGGTGGCTGAAATAATCACCTGTTTTTTGTTTTGTTTTTTTGAATGTCCAGAGGACCACACTTAGCTTTTTTAGATTTTTCTACCTGGATTATTGAGAATGCATCAGGATATATTTGAATTAAATTTTAAGAAAATGCTAACCTGACAAACAGGAAAGTGGACAAGATTGTCCTGTTTCACTTGCCACATCCATAAGTCCAATTTTCGCAGGAAAGCCGTGATCGCGTCGGACATCTGCGTGATGACTTGTTTGCGTCCCTGCAGCTTCTGATTCAGCTGGGCGAGATGGTCGGTTATGTCGCACAACACAGCAAAGTCACACAGCCACTTTGAAGCTAGCTTTCACTGCAGCCTCGTTTTTGGCTGTGGGTTTCATGAACAAACTCTGCTGCGACTGCAGTTTGCCTTTTAATTCTTGGCAGAATGTGTTGCTTTTCTTGAAGGCTAGCTTTAGCGTACTTAGCTCCGTGTTTGGTTTCAAAACCGACACCGCCTCGTAACACAAAAGACATACCGGTCTTTCTCCTGGAAGCACAAACAAGTATTCGCCTTCCCATCTTTCTTGAAACTTCCGTCTGTATCAACTTTTCTCTTTCTGGACATGTTGGGATCATTATTTATATCTCAATTCCACTCGTTGGCATGAAGGTAGAAACACTGCCTCGGCTACCGTAGTCGAAAGGCATTGTGGGAAAACCGTTGTCGAAAGGCATAGTGGGGCTGCCGTAGTCGAAAGGCATTGTGGGAAATGTAGTTTTTGGTCAAAACTCGCTCGTATTAATTTTTAGACACTCAAAACTTTTTAATTAAGCTCTCGCGGGCCAGATAAAATGACATGGCGGGCCACATCTGGCCCGCGGGCCAAGAGTTTGACACATGTGGTATAGGGTAAGGGACTTCTTGAATGTAAAAGCTCTGAGTTTACTATACAACACAATTATTGTACCACATTTGATTTACTGTGTTGGTGTTTGGGGCACTGCTTGTAAAACTTTAACCCAGTCAATTTTCATTTTACAAAAAAGAGCTGTAAGAATTGTCTTAAGAAAACACTATTGTCATCCTTCTAGTATTTTGTTTTATCAAATGAAATCGCTTAAGTTCTATGATTTGGTGGATTACTATATTTTACTAATTATGTTCAAGGCTCAGAACAACATACTACCACCACACATTCAAATATATTTTACTAAAAGGATTAGTTGTTACAATTTAAAGGGTATGGACATTTTTGTTAAACCGAAGTATCGAACCAGCTTGAGGGGTAGATCAACTTCTATAAAAGGCATAAGTTTATGGAATAGTTTGGACTGTGATATTAAAAATGAGAAATCATTATTTTTATTTAAGAAAAAGATCAAGAATATTCTGTTAACAAGATATATATAAGTTTGTAAATATCTATTAATTATAATGAGTAATGTGACAAATAATATGTTCTTTGCTATGCAATTTTATTTTCATTGCTTGATTTTGTTTGTTTAAAAAGGATTTGTTAAGAAGGGGCAGATATGATAAGATATTATTCTTCTTCTGCTACCTTTTATTTTATATGTATTTTATTTATTTGAATTTGAAATGGTATTTGTGTTTTTAATTATTATGAAATAAATAAACGTTTAAAACAAACAAAACAAAACAAAAACTGTATATACAATCTATGTAGACATTTTCTAGGCCAACATCAACATTAGCTTTCCTTTAAACAGGAATAATCCCATCAACCTCATATTTTATAACAATTCCTTCAAGTAACATGTACCTTCAATTCCCTGCACTTTATATGCACATTTATTCACATACAGTGATATATTTCATGGGCATGTATGTTACAGTTATTGTAAACTGGCACAACTATCTTTGAATTCAAACTACTTTAAGTGAATGCATTAAATCACAGTTTAACCTTCCCAACACTGTGTTTAGAACATAAAAAAAATACACAGCCTGACAAAAGTACAATACTCTCATACCAGGAAATATATATACCTGTATAACCCCACTTCCTTTATAATTGATTACGTTAGTAATTCAGTGGTTGCACCTAACTAGCCCACTCTTAACTGCCGCTACAGTGTGTGCTAACCAACTAGCATCACGGCCTGTTGGCTACTTCCTCTAGCCACTGCTGGCTCCTTATACACAACAAACTATTCTAATATCTTTTAACACAGTGACACATTTCCCTAAACATTTCACAAACAGTACTAAATGACAAAAAGTACTTGGTTAAAATAAACTTGAAGGTTATTCTCACCTGGAAAAACGTTGGTTACGTATCGTAACCCCAGATTCTATGAATATGAGCTACTCCCTTTAGAAGCTGTCGCTATTGGATAATTCCTTGCGCGTCAGCACATACTGAAAAACTTTAGTCCACGCCCACCTGCTGTGTGGGCCCGCCCCGTGTCTATATATTCCGCTGACACGGGAGAAACGTCTCCTAAATAGCTTTTCATTCAGCCATTCAGGAGCCAGTGAGGTCCACAAGTCTAAAGGGCTACGCTCATATTCATAGAATCTAGGGTTATGATACGTAACCAACGTTCTATTTCATATGAGCTACACACTTTAGAAGCTGTCGCTATTAGATAAAGGGCGGAGCAGGATATGGTCCATGCCTCACTGGGTCCAATCAGACACCAGTATGAAGCACCTGCTCACACCATTCATAGCAATACATAGCCTTCCTCATGCGTAAATACACACACCATGTATCATGCGCACCAGGGAAGGTCACTTGGTGGACTGAAAAAAGTGTACCTGCAGGTCTGCGTTGCAACCTAATAGGCATAATCCAGCTGCTGATGTAGCACGAAAAATATATATGTTTATTATAATTTTTATTTGTGTTTTATTTGTTGTGCTCAGTTTATAGTGTGATTGTGCCATAGCGCCAGAGGGTAGAACAGACGCTGGCGGGTGAACCAGAAAACTGAGGAACATAACCGTTACTGAAAACTATGAACAGAACAGATCAGAGCTTTATTAAACAACAATCAGAACAACAGTAAACATGACACTGTGACTGATAATCAACAATCGCACATCATGCCTGCCTGCAAGCAGATGTGAGCTCAGAATAAAACTTTATGAAGGACTCAACAATCACTCTGACAAGACTCTGAGAACTGAGTGAGTCATAGAAAATGCAGATACATTTGTATTCATTGTATTCATTGTATATCACACAGATAAAAACGTATGACAGAGCAAGGCGTTGCCCACGCCAATGCTGAACAGATGTCACCGACCGTCATCCCACCATGCAGCGCTATGGAGGATGCGATGGCCCACGTGGAATGTGACTCCCTCCTGGATCTCTGACAGGAGGGAGGAGCTCTGCTATTAGCATGAAAGCACTGTCTCCAAGATCCCTCTGAATGGAGGTGGATGTACTGCAAATTGTAGCGCGTAGCCTTTGCTTATGAGCGTGTTCATCCATTTGTCTAGTGAACACATTTTCTGCCATTGTGCATGCCACTCGGAGAGCGGGCATGCGTGTTCCTGGCGCGCCGTGCACGTCATGGATGTTAACCACTCCAAGGCCCCTTCCTCCCTCACGTGAGTGACCCACGGGGGGCCCAGCCTGAAAGGGCTGCATGGCCGCCTCTGCTCTGCGCTCTGTCTGCGGGTCCGTAGCAAAAGTAAACAAACGCTGAGGCGAGGCGTTGTTGGTACCGCGGTTCACGTTTGCGCTGTGTGACGCGTCTCTTCATGTTGTTCTCAGAGCTTTAGCGAGCCTGCTCGAGCTGCAGATGAGCAACGCCACTTATGTATGTGGAATGCTGAATCAACAGAGGCTGTAATGAGAGGTGATTAACCCTTCTGGGCTATGTGGGAACAGAACCAGCGGGATGTAACTCTGTTTGAAGCAGAGAGCGGGGTTTTTACCTGGCTCAATCTGTGCAGCACCATGTTCATCAGACGTGAAGCAGGAGTCCTTTGTGATGTTATTAAAGCTATGGCGTCTTGTAAACAGCTGTTTATCAGAGACCAGCTTGTCATTTGTGGGTCAAGTGTGTGTGTGTTAGAGCTGCTGAAGGATCATTCGGTCCAACATACAGGCTCAAAGCAGGAGAGGAACTGCTCTTTGAGTGATGTGGGTGTTTTATTTCAAAACAATTATCAACATCACACACACTTCCCACAACGAGTCATTTCTTGTGCTGTCGTCTGTGGGGTGGGCCCTGTTGTTACTGCTGTTGCTGGCCACTCCTGGGCTGCGTCTGTGGGCGGCTTCTTAGAAAGCGCTGAGCAACACCTGGATGACAAGGCGGGTGCCGCTGCTCTCTGTTGGGAGGGGCCGGCGGTGGAGCTGAACGGGGAGCCGCTGCCGCAGCAGTCGTGGAGCTCCGGTATTGCTGCCTCTGGGAGCGTCGGTCCCTCCATCCATCAGAGCGACGGGAGGGCGGATGTGACGTCATCAGGGTGCGGACCGTCTTGGACACTTCATCTTTCTTCTTTGATCTGTCTAGCAAAGCTGTGAAACTTGTCGCAAAAAGCGTATCAGGCGTTATCGGACCTTAAAGCAAATCTTTATGAAGTCTGTCAGGCATGGATGGGGTGTGTCGGAGCCAAATTGTGCGTTGGATCATGGTCATCCAGGCAGCAGTTCATGACAGGCAGACGATGGATGCAACGCAGAGGTTGAGGATCTCGTCTGCAGCTTTGCACAGCGAGCTTTTCGCTTCCTCAGGCAGGTCAGTCTCTTCCAACCTCTTGGAGATGTGGAAGGCGAGGAGAGCAAGGTTATAGCTAGCTGTAGCAACCTGGACAGAGCATTGATGAGCTCTGTTGGAGAGCTGCAGGATGGTCTGGTCATGCTTCCCAGGCGGAACCGGTTTCTGGTCCATCCTGACGGCTTTCGCCCTGAACAATGAACAATTCCATGAGGCTTGGCTCCAGGGGGGTCACTCATGGGAAACACTGTTCAGTGACCCCTCCACCTTCGTGATTGGAGCAAATGTTGAAGCTGGAGCTTTCACTTTGGCGGGTGCCGCTGCAGCCTCGTGCCAGTGTGACGTCACAGCTGGAAAACGAGGCCAGATGGGGTCAGGGTGCCGGACTGACAAAGCGCCGAACCTTCCCGCCAGATCATCCGATCTGGGTGGCGGAGTAGTCTGGATGAACAGGCCCTTCGTGTAGGCCGCTTCCTGGATGATGGCGGGCAGTTCTTGGAGAAGGGTGCCCATGGCTGGGAGCGTGGTGGCTGCTGACCTCGGGAGGAGGAGGGGTGTAGAGCATCCACTCTGACACTCCTCGTCCTACACCAAGCTCTCGAGGAGGGATGGAGCAGTGCTTCGGATGCTGCCTCCATCCCTACGGTCAGGTGAGTCATTCGGCTCAACCCCCGCATTAAAATAAGCGATGGCTTGGTCCAGCGGCGTCTCATCCTGCACCTGCCACTCGTCACTTCCAATAGCCTTGAACAAGGCCGCATGGCGTTCCCGCTCTCCGGCGGGCAGGAGGCAGCAAATGCGACAGGGGTTGTCGAGTTTGGCATGCTGGGGGCCCAGGCACCCCTCGCAGATTTGGTGCAAATCGAAGCTTTGGATGAGGGCGACCTGGCATACTGGACATGTTCTGGCCATCTTCTTCAGTTTCTTCTCTTGAGAGTAGGTCTTCAGTCGACAGCTGAATGATAAAAGGAGACGTTTCTTCCGTGTAAGAAGAATATATAGACACGGGGCGGGCCCACACTGCAGGTGGGCGTAGACTAAAGCCTAGGATATAGTTGACGTCTCGCATAGGGCGCAAGGGTGCGCGCGTGAAAAGTGACGCAATCGCATAGTCCCCGCCCCCGCGCTTTGGCCAGCGTGTTGGTTTCGCACGTGGTCGTGCACCTCCCAGATTTTGAAGCTCCGCAAGCCTAGCGCGCGCCGAATTGATTGACAGGTCGGGTAGGGACCTCACCGACAGCCTTCACGCCAGAGCCTGCAGCTGTCTGCGCCGCTGTGGTCGTGGAAACGGCGTCGTGACGCATGGAGGAATGTTTTTATGTGATTCAAATGTCAGAGTCAGAGTCAGAGTCAGAGAGTCTTTATTGTCATTTGCACCGCATGTGGTACATGTGATGAAAACGAGATTATGTACACGGGGTCCCAGTTACATCCAACAACAAATGCAAGAGAAAAACAGTAATAACATCTAGAATTAACTAAGAAAAACATCAACTAGTAATACACTAAGCCTAATATAGTGGAAATAAACAGCAGCACGAACATGAGTTTGTATGAGCAGATGGTCACAGATGAACACAGATGAACACAGCAACAAGAAAACAGATCAGCATCAGCATGATGTGATATTTTGCAGTGTTTATTTTTTATTTATTTTTATTTATTCATGAGTCTAACAGCCTCAGGGTAGAAGCTGTTCCTCAGTCTAGTGGTTCTACATTTGATGCTCCTCAACCTCCGTCCTGAGGGGAGTGGGGCAAAGAGTGAGTGTGCTGGGTGAGTGAGGTCTTTCATGATGCAGGTGGCTCTTTTCCTGCATCTGGAGGTGTAAATGTCTGTGATGGTGGGGAGACTGACTCCAACAGACTTCTGTGCAGCCTTCACCACTCTCTGTAGAGCTTTCCTCTCTGCAACTGTGCAGCCTCCATGCCACACGTTGATGCTGGAGCACAGGACGCTCTCCACTGCACACCTGTAGAACGAGGTGAGAACTGGGCTGCTCAGACCAGCACGTCTCAGCCGTCTGAGGAAGTAGAGTCTCTGATGACCTTTCTTGATCAGGCTGGTGGTGTTGTTGCTCCAGCTGAGGTTATCATTCATGTGTACACCCAAGTATTTGTAGCTGGAGACCACTTCCACTGCAGACCCACCTATTTTCAGTGGGGCGTGGGTGTGTTTGTTCCTTCTGAAGTCCACAATCATCTCCTTTGTCTTCTTCACATTCATGTGAAGATTATTCTCTTTGCACCAGCTCTCCAGGTGTTCCACCTCCTGTCTGTAGCTGGACTCGTCATTGTTTGTGATGCATCCCACCACCGTTGTATCATCTGCAAACTTAACAATATGACAGCCTGCAGTGGTGGCCCTCCGACCGCTAGGTAGCGCTGTTGCGCTAATCCGCTTGTAGCGTAGCTAAATAATCTGTTAGCTTTACAGCGGATTGACTAAGTTTTATAATTCATAAGCGGATTTATGCTATTTTTATTTAAAATGCAGTACCGCTAATAACTAATTATCTATCAGTAAAAACGAAATAACGTATTTACGAGCAGCGCCGGATGTGGTCCGTCACAAAAAAGCGTCCCCCTCAGTCTCTTGGTGTGTGCTCTCTCTATAGCAGTTAGCAGCCAGTGTGTTACTCTGCAGCCTTATTGCTTGTTTTCGAAGAGTCAGACGAAGACTTTTTAACATGGAGGGTGAACTTATGGATGTTTCTCAGGGCCTACGCGACGCGTCTGGATTTAAAAATAGAATTTCGCCACATTAGCACTCTTCAAAATGGCGTCCGCGACGGCCAAAGAAGCCAGGATTTTACAACAAAACACGGTAAAACAATTATTTCTTTGCTGAGAAAAAATATATTTCATAGCTGACGTTATAGCACAAGTTTTTCTGAGCTTGAGAGTTTCACGAAATGGTCAAATCTGCTGGATTTAAAAAAGTAGTTCACCATTAGGACTCTTCAAAATGGCGTCCGCAGGGCAGCAAACTTACATACTCAGGGAATCACAAGGAACTCAGGAGACAGAGGCAACAGGAGACAATGCCAGGACAATGATAAACACAGAGATACAGACTTATTTTTGATTTGATTTGATGTTCATTCATTCATTTTAAAAGAACAATACAAAACAGTTTCATCAGATACAAGGATGAATAGACTTTTAGCTGAATGGATGGATGGATAGACAGTTAGCTGGATGGATGATCTTTAACAAGTTCTAAAATCATTAAAATTTAACCTCAGCTTGTGCCTCTGACCCAACAGAACCTCCTTCAGCAGCAGAATCCTCTGTGGTTCTCTGACTTCATCAGTCTGCAGGACTTCATCAGTCTCTCTCCTGGTTCTGGAGGAGTTCTGACCCACTCTTCTTTCCATTGTTGCTTCAGTTCTTTGAGGTTTCTGCTCAGCTCTCTGAAGGTCCCACCTTCAGGTTCTGGACTCTGACTGGGCCGTTGATTTGATTTGATGTTTATTCATTCATTTTAAAAGAACAATACAAAACAGTTTCATCAGATAGAAGAATACAAGTAGGATAAAATGAAAGGAGCAGAAAGAAGATGGAATCTTATTATATCTGCCCCTTATTTATTTCACAGTTTGTTCAACCAATGATAACCTTCAAACTACATCACAAAATGAATAAATCTACTAATTTATCTAACTGTAATACTGTACACAAACACACTAAGCTACATCATATATACTTGAATGAATTTCAATAAATTTAGCTGAAGAAACAAGGTGTTTGATGGGTGACTGAAATGTTTTCTGGTGATTACTCTTACAGCTCTCTTTTGTAAAATAAAAACAGGCTTTGTAATTGTTTTGCACGCTTTTCCCCAAACCTCAATACAATAGATTAAATGTGGAACAATGATTGTGTTATACAACATATACAGAGCTTTATCAATTAAAAAATCCCTGACTTTATATACAGGTACATGAACACACAGCATGACAATCACAAACACCTGGACAACAAAATGGAGGAGATAAGCAAGACAATTAACAGAGAGACCAGGGAGTGTAGGGATGGGGACCCATCACCTGAGAACTACATGCTTACAACTGTTATCTTGAAGTTCTAGGGTGTAGAGAGCCACAGAAACGGTTATGGTAGGCCGGATTTGGCCCACGGGCCTTGAGTTTGACACATGCGATCTAGTGGTACTAAAAGTAACAAAAGAAGAAAAAAAAAACAGCCAAATATGTCAGCAGTTTAGCTAACAGACTTTGGAATGGGTACATTTTGTCCTTGTGAAACCTGTTGAAGAGAACCAAACTAAATACTCTGAAACTCAAACAACTTACTGTATAACAGTTCATGCACCGCTAGTTGGCAGTGTAGTGCAAATATTGCATAACTTGCTGCTACCAATTGTTGAATTTAATTAGCGGATTAGAATTAGCTTCCCCTAATTTTCATAAGACATTAGTGCTTTTGAAATTGCGGACCTAAATAAATTAATTAGTGCTTTAGAAATAGCGGAACTAATTTTTGGATTAGCGTTGCCCACCACTGACAGCCTGGAAGTGTGGCTGTACAATCATATGTGAGCAGAGTGAACAGAAGGGGGCTCAGCACACATCCTTGAGGAGAGCCAGTGCTGAGGGTTATGGTGGAGGAGGAGAAGTTGTGGATCTTCACGGACTGTGGTCTGTCTGTTAAGAAGTCTAGTACCCAGTTACAAATAGAGGGGCTTAGTCCAAGTGTAGATAGTTTGTCTATCAGAGTTTGGGGGATCATGGTGTTGAAGGCAGATGTGAAGTCCACAAAGAGCAGACGCACGTATGAGTCCTTCTGATCCAGGTGGGTGAGAGCAGTGTGGACCACGGAAGAAATGGCGTCCTCTGTTGATCGGTTCTCACGGTATGCGTATTGATGAGGGTCCTCGTTGATGTTGACGGTTGCCTTGATGTGGGTCATGACCAGTTTCTCAAAACATTTAGCGACTATCGGGGTGAGGGCCACTGGTCTATAGTCATTCAGACCAGTCACTGTGGAGCTCTTTGGGACTGGGATGATGGTCGCGGTCTTCAGGCAGGTGGGAACTGACTCCAGTGCAAGTGAGGTGGTGAAGATGTCAGCCAGCACCTCACAGAGCTGGTCCGCACATTCCTTCAGAACTTTCCCTGGGATGTTGTCTGGTCCGGTTGCTTTATGAGGATTAATCTTTCTGAGACTGCCTCTCACTTCTGCTGCGGTCACTCTGAGATGCTCTTCATCTGGTAATGTATTAAATTCTCGGAGTGAGCGGAAAGCCATTTGTTTTTGTTGTGTGATTTCAAACCGTTCTTCTTCTACGGTAGATTTCTTCTTCTACACCCTTTCTTGCAACATATGCACAGGTTTTAGAGGGTACTGCCACCTGCTGGTCAGTAAAAGAACAGCACTTTGCCATGCGCTGCCGTGCTACACTATAAACACATGAAGCCGCACGGCACAGTGCGCGCGCAGCACGCACTCTCCAGCTTGCGGACCAAAGCGCGACTATATCCGAGCCTTAAAGGTTTTCAGTGGGCGCTGACGCGCAGGCAATAGTGACAGCTTCTAAAGGGCGTAGCTCGAATGAAATAGAACAGCATGTAAATGAGCACATGAGAGATGTAGTCTGTGTTACTCCAGTTTCTCTCGGCTTATGAGAAACGGCAGAGCAACAGGCAGCTCAGAGTCCCCATGCATCACCTACTGGTGAAACACCGTTATTACACCCCTCGTCATTAACCCCTGTTAACAACAAATAAAATATCTTATCATAACCCCATAAACATTTAAAGAAATGCATTTTTTTTTTTCACTTTTGTGAGCACACACCAGTGGGTATCACACATGCATGGAGAGAACATGAAAAATCCACCCAGAAAGGTCCCTGACTGTGATTCGATCCAGCGAACTTCTCGCTGAGAGGGGGCAGCTCTACTAACTGAGCCACTGTGCCACCCTAACTAAAAATAATTTGTATTTTTATCAACTAGCATTTCAAAATCTGATGTGTTTTTTTAAAGAAAACTACAAATTCAATAGAATCGCCTACACAGTTTCATCCAAAAGGATAGAAAGGTTTACCTAAAACAGTGATCAAAATGAAACAACCCTTTGAGAGCACGATGGACTTTAAGCATGTCAAATTTGATAGACATGTTCGCTTGATGACCATTATCTGGCTGCCTTTGATTATCTGTCACAAAACTGTCAGTCTTGTCATTTCACTTTCTGAATTCATCTACGGTACAGAACTGACCTGAATCTTCCAAACGAGACGAACAAAAAGAAGCTGCTGTAGATTCACAGCAGCTTCTTTCTGTAGCAAACAATGGTTCTAAAATTTAAAAAAGGTCCATTTTTTAAATGAACATTTATTTTTGGCATTTGGCCAAAAACAGTTCCAAAAATGTGTGAGTTGTTAACAGGAATGCAAATCGTATGTGGAGCCAATTTTCACACGCTTGACTCCAAGAAAGTGATTTGAACAAAAACAAACAGCTTTCTCAGGAAGGTCCTCCATGGTTACATGTCAGTTTTGTACAGAATATCTAAAAAAAAATTATGTCTGGTCCTCTGGACATTCAGATTTTTTTTAAAGAAAGGTTTCTGAGGAGCTGTATTCAGCTCAGTCTTATAAATAGCACCTTTTCATAGTGGATCAACCAGTTAGGAGTCATCAGGACTCTGTACCACAGAGCAGACAGTGTCCCCACTAACTCAGGAGCCAGACAAAAGGAGAAATCCCACACAAGACAGGCTCTAGAGAAATGTGGATATCCTAATTGGGCCTTCCTGAATGCAGAGAAGAAACCCAAACAGGGCCCCAGTCAGCCATCAGGTGAAAAGGAGGAACCCAGACCCAGACCAGTGGTCAATCTATATGTTGCGGGAATTTCAGAGAAACTGAGATGTTTATTTTCTAAACATAACGTCCCAGTGACTTTTAAACCCCAACATTTATTACGGCAAAGAATGGTTCATCCCAAAGATCCAGTCCCCCGCCACAAACAGAGTAATATTGTGTATGTTGTTCAGTGTCAGGAGGACTGTGATCAGTCTCACATCGGGGAAACTAAACAGCCACTGGCCAAAAGGATGGCCCAGCACAGAGGATCAACATCATCAGGCCAGGACTCTGCAGTCTACACTCATCTCCAGGCCAGCGGTCACTCTTTCAGGGATGAAGATGTTCACATCCTTGATAGAGAGGAACGATGGTTTGAGGGAGGAGTAAAGGAGGCCATCTTTGTGAGAGAAAAAAAGTCCATCATTAAACAGAGGTGGAGGGCTCCGTGTTCAACTGTCCCCCTCTTACAATGCTGTTATTACTAGTATCACTCAGCCCCTTGTGGATAAGAAGCAAGCATCAGGGTGCTAACAATCCATCGTTAGGTTGATGGTCCTCATTGATCATGTGAACAGCTGGTTTTAGCTGTCAGCAGCAAGAGAAGGGTCTATTTGTTATTATTTATTATTTAAATGAGGTCTTTAGGCACATGAAACCCTCAGGTTCCCCTGCTGATCCCATTCCTGCTGCATTTTTAAACAGGTTTTACCATCAACTGGACCCTCTATTGGTGCCATTATTAACAGCAGTTTGGCTACAGGTGCGCAAGCCCGGATTTTTGCAGGGGTTTCCCGGGGTTGCAGCCCGGGGCCCCAGCGCTTTGGGGGCCCCGCCCCCGAAGGAAGTTTTTTTTTTTTTTGTGAACGGATAGTGTCTGAACTCAGTCTGCTACTGCTGGAGTTCAGTCAGAACTCTACGTGCCTGCTACATGCTTGAGAGAGAGCTGTGTCTGGAGACAGGAGCAGAGGGAGGAGAGAAGCCTGCGCGCTACTGCTGCGGAGCGGACGGTGACGTCACTCTCTTGGATCAAAGAGAGACGCTGCAAGCGCTGATCACCCGAACCAGAGGCAGCCAGTGTGCAGGAGTTCAGTGTGGTTAATCTGCTAGCAAGTAACACCTTTAAAATAAGTTAATGGTGAACAGTTGAATTAACCTAGCTAACTTTAAAGGGACTCTGTAAGTGCTTTAACCTGCTGTGGTAAAGAGGCACAAGTTTAAAAGTTAAGAAATTGTTTGTTTCATTCAAGGTGATTGTTTCCAAGCTAATTTTAAGTGAATTACAAGTGTTTGACAAATTAAGCGTGAACACAAAAAAAGGGAAAAAAGGGTAGCAAGTTGTATAATTTTGTTTGACATTGAAATAATTTTCTGTTTGTAACAAATGAAAGATTTCTTATTCTGATTTAAGATTTATAATACCATGCTTAACTTGATCTTTGCAGTGAAAATTATTTCAGTTTGTAAATATATTCAAAGGGTGGTATTTAAAAGGGGAATTAAACCCACACCACATTTAGGTTCGTTTTGAAAAGAAAAGAAAAACAGGGGATTATTCAAGTTTATAAACAAATTAAAAAAGGTAGTATTTAAGCTAAATTAAAGCTACAGACTTTAATATAAGGACATTAACGTTAAACTGAATTAATAAGGCCCAAAGTATACAATGAGCAATGAGAAGGCCATGCAAAACGACTGTGATGCTGAAGCTGTGGAGTTGCAGCGAGAAGGAAATCATGAAGAAGAAGCTGCAGATATAAACCCATTAGAGCCAAGCACAAGTCATGCTGTTTCAGCTGAGAGCTTGAGGAAAAGTGTAAGACAGAGAAAACTCACAGAGAAAGGCCAAGCACTGCATGAAGAAAGATTAAACAAGCTTCAAACTTGTTTCAAGTTCAGTTATGACAAATGGAAAACTGTTGGTGATCCTATCAAGTACAAGGACTGGAAAATTTCATTTCAAATGCTGATTGAAAGAAAGAACATCCCAGTAAGTGAAAAGATTTACTACCTTCGAAAGTATGTTGGTGAATAACTCATCATACTTTACCATAGTAATTTGGATATAAACCAGTTTATATATATATATATGTATTTTTTTTAATTATTTTTTTATTAT
>JBBPBX010047889.1:15364-25972 GCA_038048925.1 Garcialebias charrua | reverse complement strand
ATTTCTAACATCCTTCTACCAATATACCCACTGTCCCTCCTCTGGACATGTCCAAACCATCTCAGTCTGGCCTCTCTAACCTTATCTCCCACTTGTTCAACATGTGCTGTACCTCTGATTATCTCATTCCTGATCTTATCCATCCTTGTCACTCCTAAGGAGAACCTCAGCATCTTCATTTCTGCCACTTCCAGTTCTTTCTCCTGTCTTTTTGTCAATGACACTGTCTCCAGACCATACAACATAGCTGGTCTCACCACTGTCTTGTAAACTTTTCCTTTGACCTTTGCTGACACCTTTTTGTCACAAATCACTCCTGAAACTTTTCTCCATCCACTCCATCCTGCCTGGACTCTCTTTTTCACCTCTTTACCACATTCCCCATTTTCCTGGACAGTGGACCCCAAGTACTTGAAGTCCTGCACCTTTGTGACCTCTGCTCCTTGTAGCCTCACTGTTCCACTGGCCTCCCTCTCATTCACACACATGTACTCTGTCTTACTACGGCTGACTTTCATTCCTCTTCTTTCAAGTGAATACCTCCACCTCTCCAAGTTCTCTTCCACCTGTTCCCTGTTCTCACCACATATCACAATGTCATCTGCAAACATCATAGTCCATGGGGATTCCTGCCTGACCTCATCTGTTAGTCGGTCCATCACCAGAGCAAACAAGAAGGGGCTCAGAGCCGATCCTTGATGCAATCCCACCTCCACCTTGAAGCTATCTGTCACTCCCACAGCACATCTCACCACTGTCCTGCTGTCCTCATACATGTCCTGTACCAGTCTAACATACTTCTGCCACTCCAGATTTCCTCATGCAATACCACACCTCCTCTCTTGGCACCCTGTCATATGCTTTTTCTAAATCCACAAACACACAATGGAGTTCTTTCTGACCCTCTCTGTACTTCTCTATCAACATCCTCAAAACAAATATGGCATCTGTAGTGCTCTTTCTTGGCATGAAACCATACTCCTGCTCACAGATAGTCACCTCTTGTCTAAGCCTTCCTTCCACAACTTTCTCCCAGATCTTCATCATGTGGCTCATCAACTTAATTCCCCTGTAGTTGCTACAACTCTGTACATCACCCTTGTTCTTAAAAATGGGAACCAGCACACTTCTTCTCCATTCTTCAGGCATTTTCTCACCCTCAAATATTCCATTAAATATTTGAGTCAAAAACCTCACTGCCATCTCTCCAAGACATTTCCAAACCTCCACTGGTATGTCATCAGGTCCTACTGCCTTCCCCTTCTTCATTCTTTTCAGAGCTTTCCGGACTTCACCCTCACTAATCTTTCCCACTTCCTGGTCCACAGTTTCTATGACCTCCACTCTTCTTTCTCTTTCATTCTCTTCATTCATTAGCTCCTCAAAGTAATCCTTCCATCTTCCCATCACACTCTCCTCACTTGTTAGAACATTCCCATTCCCATCTTTAATAAGCCTAACCTGCTGCACATCCTTTCCAGCCTGATCCCTCTGTCTTGCCAATCGGTACAAGTCCTTCTCGCCCTCTTTAGTGTCCAGTCTCCCATACAACTCATTGTACGCCCTCTGCTTTGCCTTAGCTACTTCCCTCTTTGCTCTATGTCCCATCTCCTTATATTCCTGTCTCCTCTCTTCAGTCCTCTCACTGTCATATTTCTTCTTGGCTAATCTCTTTCTTTGAATGGCGTCCTGCACTTCACTATTCCACCACCAGGTTTCCTTATCTTCCATTCTCTGTCCAGATGACACACCAAGTACCTTCCTACCTGTCTCTCTAATTACTGTTGCTGTAGTAGCCCAGTCACTTGGAAGCTCTTTCTTACCACCCAGAGCCTTTAACAGCTCGTCTCTGAATTTCTCACAACATTCTTCCTTCTTTAGCTTCCACCATTTGGTCTTCTTCTCTGATTTTACTCTTTTTCTCTTCTTCGCAACAACAGTCATTCTACACACAACCATCCGATGCTGTCTGGCCACGCTCTCCCCTGCCACAACCTTACAGTCTCCAATCTCCCTCAGGTTTCCTCTTCTACACAGAATGTAGTCGACCTGTGTACTCCTTCCTCCACTCTTATAGGTCACTCTATGTTCCTCCCTCTTTTGGAAATAGGTATTGACTATAGCCATTTCCATTCTCTTGGCAAAATCCACCACCATCTGTCCTTCCTGGTTTCTTTCCTTGACACCAAACCTACCCATCACTTCCTCATCCCCTCTGTTTCCTTCACCAACATGTCCATTCAGGTCTGCTCCAATCACCACTCTTTCCTCCCTGGGAATACTCTCTGGGAATTTTTTAACATCATCTGAAAATTTAATTTTTTAATTACATTTGACTTTATTCTTACAATTCAAAGGAAGTTTTGTCACAATCAAGAAAACACATTACCGGTAAATATATCCTCTGACAATTTGCAAAGAACTCTTTGTAAATGAAGTTTCAACTTCCACTTAGTGATCTTGCCCCATAGCTTGACAACCACTGTCTGAAATCAAACGTGACATCTTCAAGTTTTGGTTTGTCATATTGTAGTGATACAGGCCCTCTGTCTTGACCTTCAAGTACACCTCTCTGCATCTCTTTGAAACTCTAAGTGTTACACCTTCTTGAAACCCTCAAGGAGACGAGTGGACACTTATATTTTTTACAATTATTTTGAATTAATGGACACTAATTAATCAGATTGAACTTTCTCTTTAATGTGTGTTAATTCAGAATTGATCTACAGTATATTTTGTCATTTTAATGATGATCTGTTACTTTCATGAGTTTTGACCTTCTGCTGGTTTTATTTCTGCAAGAACAAGCAGGTTCTGAATCTGGGACATGAGCCATGGTAAACTTTTAACTTGCAACTTCCTTCTCTGTTTTGTCTGTGAAAGTTAGCCATAATATTCTCTGTGCTCACAAGCAGGCCATCTGGCCGATTCTGTAAACAGTTTTCCTGTTGTCCGTCAGAGACAGTTCTGCCTATCAGATGAAATATCCATCTCTTATTTTGTTAAACCAACCAGTAGTCATTAAGAAGGTGGGGAAGACCCCGCCTCCCATATAAAGGGAGACTTCCACTTTTCCCTTTAGTGCTTTGGAGAGAACTAGCTCACAACTTGCTTCTCTCCTCTGGGAAAGCTGGAGACGTTCCGGTCATTGTGTCAATTAGACCCACGTTTCAGCTGGTGTTACAGTAAAGCTACTGAAACCCACTCACTCATTTATGAAAGAATTTGTTTTCTGAAGTTTTATTTTGAAAATCCGTCAGTGCGATTGGGGCCTGTTCCTGCCGGTGAAAGCGTGCTCCCGGCTCGTCTGATCCAGCCATACACGCACGAAGTCGACTGGACGTGAGCTGGACCACACAGTCCGTTAGTGTCCACAAACTTCTCAGCCCTCATCTCCAGGGGACGTATCGTCACCAGGTAAAGAGGCTTGTTTGTATGCTGCACGTGTCGGAAGTACAGCTGGACCTGTTTGGGAGAAGGTGCCACCCTGTAGCTTCAAAATAATTAACTTCGGTTAACTTAGCTTTCAATCTTTAATCTTCCTCCTATTTCTTATTTTCCATAAGCTATTAATCTGTTAAGTAATGTGCCAACAGAAAAGTTCCTAACTGTCTGTTTGTTTTAATTTGAATTCTTGTCAACGTAGTTATTAAATCAGAGCTAATATCGATACAAATGTTTAATGTAATTGTATGATTATTTCAATAAAAGGTCTATTTTTTGGTAGACCAACATAAGTTGAAGTCTCTCGTGAAATTACATTTTTCCTAATTACAGTAAAATCAATTTAATACCGGAAAAAGGAAGAACTCGCGAATTGGTGGCAAATTTGTGCAGATAAAGTCTGCTCAGACCTGCGCATCTAAAAATATAGGTAAGTCAGTAAACTGACCAGTAAGTCCTATATCTCTACAATAATGGTGGCCCAGTAAGTGTTTAAATACCTTACCCCTCATCATTATCATATTTACTACAATATTTAGCCTAGGTCAACTTCTTTGCAGAAAAATATATATACTGGTTTTCCTATTGGTTTAGAAACTAACACAATATTAAACTGTAAATAATAATTTGATTAAAGTAATATACACGGAGTAATGATGAAGTCCTCCAGTTGTTCATAAGTAGAATTTTGGGGCCTTACTACTTCATATTTATGGCACCCTGATTTATTGTTTTATACACTGCTCTTATTTTAACTGTAGTTTATTGTTGTCATTATTTATTGTTATTGTTGTCTGTACTTTATATGTTCTGTCTGGAACAGGTCTCTCTTGTAAATGAGCCCTCATGGCTCAATGAGACTAACCTGTTTAAATAAAGGTGGAATGAAAAAAATCTTACATTTAATGTTTTTTTTTTCTTCACCACAAGAATGATAGCCTGGCCCTCGCCTTCCTGCACAGCTCCGCTCAATTCTCATTTCCCTTCACTGCACAGTCTGGGACTTCTCCCATAGACAACGATTTCTCCGGCCGATTTTTGACCGGACCAATCAGAGAACAGAAGGCAGAGTTTTTGGCCCCTAACCCACACCCCCACCTGTCCCAGCGCAGCCAGCGAGCATTCGCATGTTCTCATTCAAAGCGATGCAAAGCGATGCAGGACTGTTTTATATGTGACACAAATGNTCACTGCACAGTCTGGGACTTCTCTCATAGACAACGATTTCTCCGGTAGATTTTTGACCGGACCAATCAGAGAACAGAAGGGGCGGAGTTTTTGGCCCCTAACCCACGCCCCCACCTGTCCCAGCGCAGCCAGCGAGCATTCGCATGTTCTCATTCAAAGCGATGCAAAGCGATGCAGGACTGTTTTATATGTGACACAAATGTATTAATTTCCCCTTCTTAATCCCTTATCTGGAGTTTTCTTTTGTTTTTTTGGCCAAAAGTCAAGTGATCGCTCGCTCCCTCCTCCTCCTCTCCCTCCGCTGATGAGGAAACGTCTCAGGTTGTCACGAGAGAATTAAACTCGGGTTTTACGTTGCTGCCCGAGTCCCATCAGATTTCCTGGTCTTCTGGTGTGTTGGACCAGCGATCCATGGTTTTATTTTATTTTATTAGAACGTTTTATTAACATTATAAACACAGAATATGCAAAGGCAGCGAGAGAAAATTCAGCAGGAGGCGGAGCTGAAGTCAAGTTCAGAAGACCACGGGGGAGCGCGCAGCCAACGAGCATTCGCATGTTCTCATTCAAAGCGATGCAGGACTGTTTTATATGTGACACAAATGTATTAATTTCCCCTTCTTAATCCCTTATCTGGAGTTTTCTTTTCTTTTTTTTGCCAAAAGTAAGTGATCATCGCTCCCTCCTCCTCCTCCTCTCCCTCCGCTGAGTGAAATGAACAAGGAAATGACTGAGGTTGTCACGAGAGAATTAAACTCGGGTTTTACGTTGCTGCCCGAGTCCCATCAGATTTCCTGGTCTTCTGGTGTGTTGGACCAGCGATCCATGGTTTTATTTTATTTTATTAGAACGTTTTATTAACATATAAACACAGAATATGCAACGGCAGCGAGAGAAAATTCAGCAGGAGGCGGAGCTGAAGTCAAGTTCAGCAGACCACGGGGGAGCAGCCATCAGCAGAGGCCACGCCTCCAGCAAGAATCGGTTCTCAATGGAGAAAGTCCAGACCCTAGTCCGAAGCGAAATGAAGGACAAGGGTCTGGTTTTAACCAGGCTACAAGAATGAGGGCATTGGCACTCTTGCAAATGTTGTAAAGTGGGAGTAATTCAATCGGTTCTTCTTCTTCTTTTGGCTTTTCCCTCTTTAGGGGTCTCCAAAGCAAGTCAGCCTCCTCTCCATCTCTCTCTGTCCTCTGCAACCTCTGTCCTCACTCCACCTATACCTCCATGTCCTCTCTAACTGCATCCATATATCTTTTCTTTGTCATTTTCCTGGCAGCTGCATTTCAGAGAGTCAGAGTCAGAGATTCTTTATTGTTGTTCGCACCACATGTGGTACATGTGGTGGAACGAAATTATGTACACAGGGTCCCAATTACATCCAACAATAAAATGTAAAAGAAAAACAGTAATAGCATCTAAGATTTGAAATAAGAAAATCATCAACTAAAAACACACAAAGCACTAATAGCATAAAACATTACGTCAAACAGCAGTACGAACATGAGTCTGTGTGAGCAGATAAGCACACATGAACACAGCAGCATGAAACAGATCAGCACCAACATGATGTGATTGATTTTTTTTTCACACTGATTATTCTGGTTAGATATTCATGAGTCTAACAGCCTCAGGGTAGAAGCTGTTCCTCAGTCTAGTGGTTCTACACTTAATGCTCCTCAACCTCCTTCCTAAGGGGAGTGGGGCAAAAAGTGTGTGCTGGGTGAGTAGGGTCCTTCATGATGCAGGTGGCTCTCTTCCTGCATCTGGAGGTGTAAATGTCTGTGATAGTGGGGAGACTGACTCCAACAGACTTCTGTGCAGCCTTCACCACTCTCTGCAGAGCTTTTCTTTCTGCAGCTGTGCAGCCTCCATGCCACACATTGATGCTGGAGCACAGGATGCTCTCCACTGCACACCTGTAGAAGGAGGTGAGGACTGAGCTTCCCAATCCAGCTCGTCTCAGCCACCTGAGGAAGTAGTCTCTCATGAGCTTTCTTAATCAGGCAAGTGGTGCTTTTGCCCCAGCTGAGGTTATCATTCATGTGTACATTCAAGTATTTATAGCTGGACATCACTTCCACCACAGATCCTCTTATGTTCAGGGGAGTGTGGGTGTGTTTGTTCCTTCTGAAGGCCACAGTCATCTCCTTTGTTTTCTTCACATTGATGTGAAGATTTTTTTTTTGCACCATATCTCCAGGTGTTCCACCTCCTGTCTGTAGCTGGACTCATCATTGTTTGTGTTGCATCCCACCATAGCTGTATCATCTGCAAACTTTACAATATGACAGCCTGGATGGGTAGCTGCACAATCATAAGTGAGCAGAGTAAATAGGAGAGGGCTCAACACACATACTTGAGGAGAGCCAGTGCTTAGGGTTATGGTGGAGGAGGAGAAGTTGTGGATCCTCACTGACTGTTGTTTGTTTGCTAAGAAGTCTAGTACAGTTGCAAATGGATGGGCTTAATCTTAGTGTGAATAGTTTGTCCATCAAGGTTTGGGGGATCATGGTGTTGAAGACAGATGTGAAGTCCACGAAGAGCATATGGTCGTAAGATTCTTTTTGCTCCAGGTGGTTGAGTGCACCACAGAGGAGATGGCATCCTCTGTTGATCGGTTCTCGCGGTATGCATACTGATGAGGGTCCTTGTTGATGTTGATGGTTGTTTTGATGTGGGTCATGACCAGTTTTTCGAAGCATTTAGCAACTATTGGGGTGAGGGCTACTGGCCGATAGTCATTCAGATCAGTCACTGTAGAGCTTTTTTTGTACTGGGATGATGGTGGCAGTCTTTAGGCAGATGGGAACAGTCTCCAGGGTAAGCGAGATGTTAAAGATGTCTGCTAGCACATCGTAGAGCTGATCAGCACATTCTTTCAGCACTTTCCCGGGGATGTTGTCTGGGTCGGTTTCTTTGTGAGGGTTGATCCTCCTAAAAGTACTGTAGTCCTTACTTCTGCTGAGGTCATGCTCAGTGGTCAAGCTCTTCATCTGGTGGTGAGGTGAGTCTGGTACTGCGTGGTCTGTTTAGGTCTTCAAAGCATGCATAGAACTTGTTGAGGGTATCAGGCAGAGATGGGTCTTTGGGGCATTGTTCGCTCCAGCCTTTATAATCTGTTATGCATTTAATGCCCCTCCACATGCTCCGTGGGTCTTGTGAGGTGAATTGACCCTCGATCCTCTGTGCATATGTAGCCTTGCCTCTTAATACCAGCAACCAGCTCTTTCCTGATCCTTCTCAGCTCCTGTGAGTTTCCAGATCTGAAGGCAGTGTTCCTGGCTGCCAGCAGGGTGTGAACCGCTGCATTCAGCCAAGGTTTTCTGTTCGGGTAGCTTTTAACATATCTTATGGTGGAGACAGTGTCAGTACATGTGCTAATGTAGCCCACAACTGAGGATGTGAATTGGTCCAGATCAAGCGATCCTCCATTTTCAGCAGCTTCTCTGAAAACCTGCCAGTCTGTTCATTCAAAACAATCAGTCAGCATGGGGCCACTGTCCTGGATCGAACATTTAACTTTCTTTTGAACCGGTCTGGAGCGTCTCAGCGGTGGCAGTTAAGCAGGAGCCAGGAAGATTGAGATGTGGTCTTACAGTCTTAGGTGGGGCAGGGTTCAGCTTTGAATGCATCTTTTACATTCGTATAAACACGGTCCAGCATGTTGTTTCCATGTGATGGTATGCCTACATGCTGGTAAAAACTTGGGAGGCAGTCCTTTAGATTCCCATGATTAAAGTCTATGTAAAGAGCATCACGGTGTTTGCTCTGCAGCGAGCTGAGGAGATCATGGAGCTCCTGCAGAGTGTCTTTAGCATTAGCATCCATTTCTAACATCCTTCTACCAATATACCCATTGTCCCTCCTCTGGACATGTCCAAACCATCTCAGTCTGGCCTCTCTAACTTTATCTAATTTATTTAACATGTGCTGTACCTCTGATGGTCTCACTCCTACTCTTATCTATCCTTGTCACTCCTAAGGAGATCATCAACATCTTCATTTCTGCCACTTCCAGTTCTTTCTCCTGTCTTTTTGTCAAAGCCACTGTCTCCAGACCATACAACATAGCTGGTCTCACCACTGTCCCTTAAACCTGTCCTTTGACCTTTTCAGCCATGTTTTTATTATTAAGCCCTTTTGAAACTTTCCTCCATCCACTCAATTCATTGGCTTCTTTGCTCTAGTTGCTGGTTTGATAATTCAGTTGGTTGGAAACTGCAAATTAGAGCATAAGCTTTAAAACTGTCCCTCAAAAACATTTTCACGTGACTTTTTATTTTTTATCAAGCTGTAATAACACATTGTTGGTATTTGAAGAAGTTAGATGGTAAATTTATTTATGAATAAATTTGTAACTCAAATTGCCACTGCACCGTAAATGTCACAGAAGGAAAAGCAATAAACATATTGCAATTGTTTACAGTTTATATTTTCAAACATGTTGCACTATAAATTGGGATATTTTAAGATGTACCTAATTAGTTACACATTTACCCTATACTGTATTCAGTAATTTATTACCATTTTTATTTCTTTTCATGCCTATTAAAAATAATAAATAAATGTCACATTTTTGTCATCTGTGTATGTTTCCCATACAAGACGAAATTCGTCTCTGCATTTAACCCAACCACCACCAGGCGGTGCAGTGAGCAGCCATAGAAAGCGCCCGGGGAGCTGGGGAAATAGGTGTGCACTCATAGACACCCCAAGGTGTGTAGTGGCCGGGGCCGGGGTTTGAACCTGTGTCCTTCGGGTCCCAAGTCGGCAGCCCTGCCTCTACACCATTACTCATTTACTTAAACTGCACAATAGTACTACACTTTCTACAATATTTGTACATATGGTTACACTCTGTATTCACTTTTTTTGGGTCAAAAACTGGCTGCTGTACACTGAGTACGCATACACATAACTTCCATGGCAATTGTGAAATTACCTTCCATTCATGAATGTGAAATGTAATAAACTCAGACATCCGCTGTTTATATAAATCTTTGTACATCAACATTAAAGCAGAATTGCAAAACAGCAAACAAGCAGAATGACTGTAGACCATTTTGTGTCTGCGTGCTTGTGTCATTGCACTGACTTGAACTCTGAGGAGACTTCGGGAAACCCGCTTAATTGTCTAGCTTATTCTAACTCAGCCCATGTACTACAGTACCTGCTATACAGAACATATTTATAATTTCTTCAAACACTGCAATCAAAGCACAAGTCACTTGCTTATTTTACTAACAGCCTTACATTAGGCTGAAGCACTGGGTCTTGGGATTGATTTATTACATTTCCTTCAAAAGATTATGGGAATAATATTAACAATCAATATTTTACCTGTCACCTGCAAATAGCTTTTTGAACTACCTCAGTTTGAAGAGGAAAATGTTTATTTTTGAATGGACAGATGAGCTAATAGCTAGTCAACGTGAGGCCAAGACCAAAGTGGATTGTTCTTTTCCTAAATCAATTATAGTCAAACATTTAATCGGAGTTCTATAGATTCTATACAAATTTGCAAGGACAGGTAGAGGCAAAGCAGGTTTCTGTAATGCTTTTGGTGCAGTCTGGGACACTATCATAATATTTCTGCTGGAAGAAGTGTGTGATGCAAAGTTTATGGTACAGTGAAAGTTCATGAAATAATGTTTGTATGCATTACTGTTGTATTTTTGTGATTGTATTTGTTTTAAGACAGAAGTAATCCACTTTGTTCTTGGCCCCAGTCAGCCTGATTATTAGCTTGTTTGGTGACATAGAGGTCACTCTATGTTCTTCCCTCTTTTGGAAATAAGTGTTGACTACAGCCATTTCCATTCTTAGCTAAATCCACCACCATCTGCCTTTCTTGGTTTTTATTTCTTGTAGAGGTGCAGGAAGGGGGGGGGGGAATCGATTTTTTAAAAGAATCTAGATTCTTATTCCTGGCGATTCAGAATCGATTCTAAAAGCCCCAAAATTGATTTTTTT
>JBBPBX010047889.1:4142-15290 GCA_038048925.1 Garcialebias charrua | reverse complement strand
TAAATTTTATTTTTTTTTTTTTACTGAAGTCTGTATATTATTTTGAGTTAAAGGTTAATGCACTATGGTAGGCTGAAGTCTGTTTACTTTTGTATTTATATTGTATTTTGAATTATTTGTTTGTGATGGACTGGAGACCTGTCCAGGTGCCCTCCGCCTCTCACACAATGATGGCTGGACATGGACACCAGTGACCCCCGTGACTCTTAAAGGAAGAAGTGGGTAAAGATGATAGATGGATGAATTATTTGTTCCTAGATTTTAATTTTAATTTTATTGTTTTAGAGAAATCCTTGCAACTAAGCTAACCTAATACTGGTTATTTAAGTTACAGAATTTAATGCATTCCTGTATTATTTGTTCCCATTTTTGGTATAAATATCAAACGATGCAAAAAATTTGATGCAATAAGGAACATAAAATTATTGTTTTAAATAAATGTTCCATTTGTTTACATTGTTGTTTATTTTTTCAGCTTTTCAGTTACAAAACTGAAACGAAATTCATGACCATTTTAATAGAAAAATTGTTTCTGAATCAAAAAATCGATTTTGAATTGAATCGTGACACCAAAAATCGGAATCGAATCGATTCTCCAGACACTGAGAGATTTGCACCCCTAATTCCTTGACACCAGACCTACCCATCACATCATCATGCCCCCTGTTTCCTTCACCAACATGTCCATTCAGGTCTGCTCTGATCACCACTCTCTCCACACAAGAAATACTTTCTATCAGTTCATCCAGATCCTTCACAATTTATCTTTCCCCTCTTTGTCACATCCAACCTGTGGAGCATAACCACTGACAACATTCAACTTCAAACCTTCTACCTTCAGACACATCACCCTTTCTGGCACTCGTTTCACCTCTACTACATTCTTTGCCAACTCCTCCTTCAGGACCACCCCTCCTCCATTTCTCTTTCTATTCACACCATGGTAAAACAGTTTAAACCCTGCTCCAATGCTGCAAGTCTTGCTGCTCTTACTTGGCCTCTTGGACACAACAAAACATCTACCTTCCTTCTCTGCATCATGTCAGCCAGCTCTCTACCTTTGCCTGTCGTTATCCCCACATTTAGAGTTGCCACCCTCAGTCCTACATTCTTTACTTTAATCTTTTTCCTCTGTCTCCTGACTCATTTCCTTTCGCGTGGTCCTCGTCTAACAGTAGCACAATTTCCACTGGCACCCTGTCAACAGCACTGGTGGACGTTGTTGTTAACCCGGCCCTCGACCAATCCAGTATCGCATAGATGAACTCGCATATTAGTTTTGGCAAAAGTGTTTTACGTCGGAAGCCCTTCCTGACACAACCCTCACATTTACCCGAGTTTGGGAGCAGCACAAGAGATACACTGGCTTGTGCTCCCTAGTGGCTGTGTTGTGTGTGTACTTTAGCTCTGTTTATTTTAATTATCTGTCTAATGCACATCACTTCAACTTGGCGCAAATGTTTTTGTACAGACAAACATAACACTGAGGATGCAATCACACAAACTCTCACACACGAAAATACAGACACACAGCAACACAATGAGTCATGAGGTTTTAGAGTTGACAGCATTGTTACTCTATCGGGTTGGTCATACTTTGTATGTTACTACTAACTCAAAGTCTATGGCAGCTTCACCCAGCGTTCACGTTAAAAGCAGCTCAGCTAATTTGTCACTTTGGTTTGACTGATTGTGGGCAGAGCTGGGATCTGATCATTTTAATCTATTAGGAAACCCTTCCCCACACCCAACCACACAATATTTCAAGAGCTTTGTGTTCATTTTAACAGATAAAACTGTCTTTGATTACTTTTTCACATGCTTCTCATACACACACTTCCTGTACATACTGTAACAACACTCTGAGTTTCCCGGTCATTTTCTTTTGGCTCCCGAAATCTGTGGGATTATGGCACAGTCGGCCTGTCAGCACCTCTCCCACCAGGCGTTAAACAGCCTGTGTGGAGGTGCCAACAGCTCCCCGTGAAATACCTCAAGACCTACTATACTGTACTACGGAGAGCATGACACTATTACTACTGCTGTACTATACTATGCTGTGCCTTACTGTGTAACCAAATACATGCCAGTGGTACATTCTGTGTAATAGAACAGAATAATAAATGTGAAAAGATCATGTCACACCACCAGGGGGCAGCAAGGGTAACTTTAATGAAATATCAAAACCCAAAGGAAGAACATTCAAAATGTTACTACCGGTACTTTGTAATTCTTCCAAAAGAGTTGTTGCTTGAATTATTTTTTTTAGCATTGTTTATCGTTTCCACTTGAAAAGTAAACCTTTTTTAATACAACCAAAGTTTAAATGCAACATAATCAGTTAAAATGAGCCAGCAATAAAAATAAATGTTGCAAAGGGATGCAAACAACATAAAGTAAAAGTAGTGCTCTTCATGTTAGACCTACATTGTTATCATTTTGTCAGAATTTTTGTTTGTAGAGCACACTCTGAGATAAAAAAATAAAAATAAAATCATAATGGAAAACAATAGTAAAAATCATAGTTTTGCATTTGAATGAAAGATGCAAACAACAGAAAAGTTTATGTCGGATAATATTTGCCTTAGTGTGGATAACTGGTGAATGGACTGTACTTATATAGCGCCTTTCTATCTTATCAAGATACTCAAAGCTCTTTACACTACAATCTGTGCCCTCATTTACCCATTCATACAACACTCTACTAGATCAGAATAATCAGTGCTTTCACATTCATACACCGACGGGACACATATCAGAAGCAAGAAGATGTCTTGTTGTATTGGAGTATGACTGCTCTAACACTCAGCCACAGTCACCCAGGCCTTCGTATAATTTAAAAATCTATATTATTTCATTTATCTGTTTTACATTTGGGGAAAACACACATCAGTGTTATCAGCCATCAAACATGGTCCTTGTTAGGGAACTGGGATCCTAACAAGTTTTGGTTTGTTGCACATATCCTTGTCATTTATTTCTGTATTTTGTTATGCTTGAATAATAAATTCTCATCAGAATCTCCAACACACCATAGGTTTTGTCTAATGCTAGGTGATAAATAGACATTGCTGTCACTTCACACTTTTATTATGGCAACCTTCCTGCATAAGCACCTGTTCCAGTGCAAAATACACTAACTCAACAACAGTGATAAAATCGCTGCTCAAAAGAACACTATGGTTCTTGTAGGAAATCAAAAGCCTGTACTCTGGAGCAGGAGTGAGTGATTCAATGAGGAAACATCATGGTTCAGTTTGGACTTTTAGCTTTAGAAATAATTTCTTGCCTGCCCGAGTGGTAACTTTTGCCAAAACTCTATACTTGTACAAGGTTAGGTTGCATTTAGAAAATAAAAACTGAAGACATCAGTGCACATATAAGTTTTCCCTCTCAAGTTTCTCTACTCCTTGCACTCTGACATTTCACTTCAATGAGGGCATTTTTGATAGAACTACAGATACCAGTATTTGAACAGAAACATGCTTATGTGGGCTGAAACAAAAGCTGCTTACTCTAAAGATCGTGTTAATTTATAATAGGAAGTAATTAGAATGATTTTTTATTTATAAAATACCCTAAAGTTATAAAGATTAAGTTTCAACTTGTAAATAATATAGTGTACTCCCTAAAATACCTAATATTAAAAGTTGCATTTTTGGGGGGCGGCTGTTACTGACTGGTTAGAGCAGTCGTCCTCCAATGCAAGAGATGGGGGTTCAATTCCACCAGCAGTCACATGCTGAAGGGTCCCTGGGCAAGACAATGAACTCCTCATTGCCTCCAATGTGTGTCCCATTGGTGTATGAACGTGACAAAGCTCTGATTAGTCTTCGTATAGATCTAGTAGAGTGCTGAGTCGGTAAATGAGGGCACAGATTGTAATGTAAAGCACTTTGAGTATCTCAATAAGATAGAAAGGCGCTATATAAATACAGATTATCATTTGCAATATATTTTCATGTACGAATATGAAAATAATAATAATAATGTACAGAATGTAGAATGCTTGCTCATGTTTTTGTACCGTACTGCACTCAGTTACATCAAGAAATTAAAACATTCATCCATTATCTGTACTAGGGATGGGGCAGATCCGATCCAGTATCGGTATCGGTATCCGATACCAGCATAATTTAAGTATCGGATATCGGATCCAACCTGCTGATATTTCCGATCCAGCTTCAAAGAGCACTTGTGTTCCATCATATTCTGTGACTGCCGTCTTAACATTATGTGAGTTAAAACCAATGAAGACACTCACAACAGGAAACTCACAAACTTTAACAGTATAGTCTTTATAGTATAGAAAACATTCCAAAATACACATAACTTTATAGTCTCAGTACAAATATTTCATTATACAGATTCACATACCTGAACAGTATCGGATCGGAAAAGTATCGGTATCGGTTGATACCCAGTTCTTAAGTATCGGGATCGGATCGGAAGTGAGAAATGTGGATCGGTGCATCCCTAATCTGTACCCACTTCTTCCTTTTTGGGTTGCAGGGGTCACTGGTGCCCATATCCAGCAGTCACTGTTTGAAAGGCAGGGGACACCATGGACAGGTTGCAGTCCATCACAGTGACACATAAAGACAAATGAGACGACCAGTCACTCTTCTCACTCGTGAACAATTTAGTTATTCGTTAGCCTAACATGAATTTGATTTGTGGGAGGAAACCGGAGAACCTGGAGACAACCCATGCATGCAAAGAAAAGACATGCAAACTCCACCCAGAAACACCCCTGGCCAGGATTCGATCCGCCAACTTTCTCGCTGAGAGGCAACAGCTCTACCAACTGAGCCACTCGGAAATAAAACTGTAACACATATTTTGCTTTACTCGCCTAAAAAATGAACAAAACTGAAACAACTCTACAATGAATGTCACTTTTAAACACGAATTATGAAGCTTTTGTGATTATAGCACTTTGACTGGCATAAATAGCCAGGTTATAGTTATTTATGAACCTATACAGTAATCTCAAATGGCCAATTTGTGACATTGTACTTACTCAGAAAATATAATGGAAAAAACAATATCTAGAGGTTGTTACTGCACTGCTACCAGACACCAGCAAGAGGAGCATTTTTCTGAAGTCATGATGCAATAAGCTTAACTAAAGCATAATTTAAGAAGCAACATAAAATGTGGAATTATGCTTCACAGCAACATGATAAATGTATGATCAGGGATTCTTGTTCAGTGTAGAAATCCAGCTGTGTAGGATTTCTCCTTGAGCTCTCCCCGCCCTCATAATTCAGCACATATGAGAGTGGATGTACTCTACACAAACTACTCCCTGGCACACTTACCTTCTGTCACAGCACAGACTACTAACAGCTCTGCTCTGTTGCATAACCCTGTTAGTGAAACACCTCAGCATATGCAGCCCAGCAAACACACCTCTGGACTCACCAGTACAGCTTTCAAAGTCAATTTTAAGATTAACACTGGAGGATTATGGTGCACTGACTACATGTGGAAAGTACCAGAAATTAAGATTTACACTGCAAAATGGATCAAGATAAGCACAATACACAACTGTTACTTCAACTATTTGTCAGTTTGTAATGAATTTCATCATGGATTCCAAAAAAGTTCAGTCAGGTCATCTGGACGGTTTCTTTCTTCTTTTTTTTTTGTTGAAATGTTTTCTCCTTCATCCAAAGGACTTCATTAATCTGAGGAGCCACAAACAAACTCAGTCCCACAAGCAGAGCACTCCCATAGTGGACCGACCAGTTTGCTGGCGATAGGATGGTTTCTGGGGCCCTCCCTCTCCCCCATCAACTCCTCTGAGGCAGTCATAGCCAACGTGGTTCAAAACATCAAAGTTCATGCTCAATATTCCGGATTAAAAAATCCAACAAAGTTCAGTCAGGTCATCCAGATGGTTTCTTTTTTATTGAGCTGTTTCGTCCTTCCTCCAAAAGACTTAATCAATCCGAGAAGCCACAAGCAAACTCAGTCCCACAAGCAGCACACTCACATAGTGGACCAATCAGTTTGCTGGTGATAAGATGTTTTATGGGGCCTGCCCTCTCCCCTGTTGACTCCTCTTAGGCAGCCATAGCCAAAGTGGTTCAAAACAACAAGTGGCAGAAGCTTCTAGTTGAAATTTCCTCCAGGAGCAATTTGAGATAAGTTGGCATGTCCAAGGCCACCGGGAAGGGCCAAATTCAGATAAACAATAATTGTTTGGGCCACCAGACCCTGATTTCTGTCTGCCTTCAAGTTCTGCTGGTACACTCAATGGCGAATTTGAACAACCAGATTTATGGACATTCTACCCGGGCCATGCTTGATTAGCTTACTCCAAGAATGAAACCTTCATGACAGCGAGAGGAGCCGCAAGTGGCCCACAATTCTCAGAAATTGTGTCCAGCTTGTGGTTGAGCTAGTTAAGCATATGAGTCTGAGAGCATGAGACATAAATTCATCCTTCACATAAGGCTGGCAGCTTTACCATGGCCAAAACTGCTGCCGATGTCTTCCTAATCTGTTGACAACCTAGGTATCCACCGATTCCAAAAATCAAAAACCCTGTTATCATAAATCCAATAATGTACACTTCTTCTACATTCTATATTCTACACATCTTCACAGGTCCCTCTTGTAAATGAGTCCTCGAGGCTCAATGAGATTAACCTGACTAAATAAAGGTTGAATGAATTCTCCATGATAGCACAGATCGACACATCATCTTCCACTCCCCCCAATAATTAATGACATTGACAACCTTGACGGAGGCAGTCGCTAGTCCTTTCCTCTCCCGTCCTCCCCCCCCCCCCTGCTGCCTGCAGCTCCTCAGCAAAGCACCTCGAACGCAAATTAAGATGGATTGGAGGTTTGGGCATTCGATTCTACGAACAAGATTTCTACAGAAGAACGGCACAAGGGGAGCCGGTCCACCCTCACAGAGTGACGAAGAGGATACGCCATGGATTCCTGTGGGTGTGGATGGTGTGCGTCTCGCTCTCTGTGCTATGCTCTGTGGAGGTGAAGAATCTGGATTATATTGGAGTATGATGGCAGCGCTTTGCTTTTTGGCATTTGTGGAGCACTGGCTTATCGCAAAAGAGGGAGACTTCAGCAGGACTTAATGCCTGGAGCACCCGACGTCTGGTCTGCGTGGTGACCTCGAGAAATCAGCTGTTTGCGAGCTTATCCAGAGGGTGAACAGATCACCCTCGGATTGGGACTCTGGACGCTGTGGTCAACATCTGAGGTCAGAGCTTGGATCAGTGGAAAAAGTCCCGAATTGGATCACTTGGAACAGAGTCGCCCTTACAGACTGAAGGCTGCAGAAATTACAATGTGAGCCTGAAGTGAAAATATTTGTCAATTCTTATCTGACTCCCTTGGAAACAGCCTTGAAAAAGGCTGGATATCTAATTTCTCTTGAGATGTGCTCGACTGTGGACAAAACAGCTGCTCTCGTCTTGTCTGCTCCCCCCCGGAGAACTTTTCTATGAGCGTTATCGGAGGCCGGCTGGTCAGACTGTCGCTATCTGGAATGTCTCATGGACAGAACCCTCCCTGCCTCAGTCTCAACATGCAACATGTAACTGTCTTAAATGTGCTTATTGGTATAGTTTTTACTGTGTCATGCGGTGTCTTGGCAGACAAAATGTGATACATTTTTTTTAATACCAACGCTGTGACCCTCATGGTACTTTCCTTTTTTCACACCTTTGACCTTCATCCCGACACGGATGAGAGAGGCCGCGCTGAAGAACATGTCATGTGTTCTGAATAAGCAGTAGCTTTACACACTCACTCCATCTTCAGGATGACTGTGCATACATAATCACGCTGTATTGGTGAAAACTGGTGCAATGTTAATAAAAGCTCTTTGAATCTTTGAATACCCAGCTGCATGGATTCGTTCAGGGCATGAGGGCTCTCCAGCACCCTGTCAACTGGTGGCATTTTTTTTCCGAATAATTGCATTGAGGGACCAGCTGACCTAATCCATAATAATTTAAAAGAAGGACAAAATGTTTTTAAAAAAAAAAAAGAAAGAAAGAAATCGTCCAGATGACCTGACTGAACTTTGTTGGATTTTTACCTGGATTATTGAGCATGAACTTTGATGTTTTCATCAAGGATTCTTTTTGCAATTTTACTACATTTTAGTCACAAATCTGATTTTAACACATGCATATTTTATTTTGTAAAAAAATAAAAAATTAACAACCCCACAAGGATCCAAATTAAACACCAGCTTTATTTGTAACTTCAGAGAACTGAACTGGCAAAATTTTAATCAACGACTGTCAAATGAGCACACTTTTCAGTTTTCTTATTTTATTTTGTTATAGTGTTCATCAATAATTTAAATCTGGATATTTACAAGGATCACAAAATACACAAACTAAACTTGTATTGCAAATAAAGAGACTTTTGATTTGTATGTCAAATTTGTTGCCACATATTGTTTTTGTGTTTCTGTCACTCACGTTTGTAAGTTATATTCGCTCTCTCTCTCTCTCGCTCTCTGTCTGTCTGTCTGTCTGTCTGTCTCTCTCTGTGTGTTTTTGTATGTGTGTGTGTGTTTGGCTGTTGTCCATCCCATGGAGCAGAGTGTGTGTCAGTCCCAGGTGGTGTTTGTGCTTGTACACTCGTAAACAATCTCTTTGATTGAGAGACCGTGATGTCCGTTTGATAGGCAGCCTTGTGCTGCCAACAGAGTGCTACATCACCATAGTTACACTGTGTCATGTTTGTATCAATACCAAACAATGTCACAAAGAAGACAAGGAGAGCTCCTACAAATAAAAAACAGAGTGATTTGCATGAATTAGTTAAACTGAAAGAGAATATTGGTGGATTTGAGTGTCATTATTGCAAAACCTACACAACAACATAAATATAATTATTATTGTTAAACAATGCGATTTGTGCATTGGTGTTAAACTGTCATGCAGTAGTATTGTTTTTAAAAAAGTATTTTGTTATTTGCTTGTTTCCCTTGAGCTCTTGCTGAGATACACAACTTGTTACATATAATAAAATAAAAAACCTAAATGAATATTTTCAGATATACACTTTCCTTTTTGGTAAATCCTATAGTTAGGGTTAACTTACTAGAGGACTTAACATAATTTCCTTAAATGATTAGCTAAAATTGAATATTTTTCATTTAATGCCATTTTTATCTTAACATGTGATTCTTGACCTGCCATTGTGTATCTGTTCTTCTCAAACCCAGCTGGCTGAAGCTGATTCTGCTAAAGGTTTCTTCTTAATGAGGGAGCTTTTCCTTTCCATTGTCACCTTCATGCTTGCTCAAGATGCGAGTTCTGTGATGGAGTTAAATTCAAAGCAGTCTGCTCCTCAGATAAATAACGTTTAATTATTATTTTTATACGAATGTTTGTTAACTTATTATATATACTGTATATGACAATTTCTGTTTTAAATGTGCTCAATAAATACATTTGACTTGACTTATATATGAATGTTTATGTTCAGTGCCCTGAGAAAACTTTGATTGTAACTTGGCGCTATGTAAATAAACTGAACTGAACTGAATATTATGTCAAAGTCAAAGTTTCTTTGTCATTCTAATAATAACAGATTTAGAATAATTAATAATAAATACTAATAATTCCATCACATCAATGTAATACAACATGCACAAAGTGCTACACATATCTGTGACAGAGATGCACAAATATTTTGTGTTAGTATTTTAAAATATCCATCCATACACCCATTATCTTTACCCTGTTATTCCTTTACGGTTCACGGGGGTCACTGGTGCCCATGTCCAGCAATCATTGTGTGAGAGGTGGGGGACACCCTGGACAGGTCTCCAGTCCATCACAGAGACGCAAGGAGACAAACAAGACAAACAACCATTCACTCTCTCACTCTCACCTAGGGACAATTTAGTTATCAATCAGCCTAACATGCATGCTTTTGGTCTGAGGAAGGAAAACGCATTACCCATTACCTGAAGAAAATGTGCGCATGCACGGAGAGTATGCAAACTCCAACAAGAAACGTTCCTGGACGGGATTTGAATTGGTGAACTTCTTGTTGAGAGGCAACAGCAACCAATTGCACCACTGTACTGCCAATTTTATTATTATTTATTAAAAATAAATAAATAAATGTTTCCACAAAAAAAAAAAAAAACTCACACAAAATTGCATTTATGAAAAAATTAAACTGTCTTGAATGCAGGACCATGTTCTGAACTTTACTTTTTAACCCCTTTGTTTTTATTGTCTATGCAGCCAGAGGCTTCACACATGGTGGCAAGAGAAAACCAAGATGAACAGATGGTTTAATTATTGGAAGCATTACTGTGAAAGAGTCTCTCTGTACTCTGGACACTGGTGCTGGATGTACGATTTTATTTGTGTGTTATTGATGGAGACAAAGCTTACGTTACACGTTTGCTTTTGCAGTATGTAAAGCCGACCACTCAGGTGGGGCAAAGCTACAAATACCACAGTTCAGTCATAACCATAACCTTCTCCTTAGATTTGAACAACGTTTCTTTTACAAAAGTCCAACTTTCCAACAGTTTTCAGAATACAGCATTCACAAATAATATGCACAAATAAATACACACTGAATAAAATGTGGTCAATTACATTTTCTTATTCGTCTTCTAATTCCTTTTTATGGCTGCAGACAAATGGAACGATTTAGACGTTTTAATTTTTTATAGGAAGCACCTGAAAATTATTTCAGCCTACAAAATGAAGTAAAAAATACAACTAAATCGAGACTGAAAGTAAATATTTTACTTTGTTGAAACTGAAATCTAATTAAATCTAAATGGATGCACTGCAACGAGTGAACATCTTATTACCATAACAGGTTCTTGTTCTAATGTATACTGTATGTAATTTTATTGCTTGGTATACTAGATTGATGTTATGCTCCACAGGTTGGATGTGACACAAATGAGAAAGATAAACTTTGGAAGGATCTGGATGAAGTGACAGAAAGTATTCCTAGGGAGGAGAAAGTGGAGATCAGAACAGACATAAATGGACAAGTTTAGGAAGCTTAGAAGATGAGGAAGTGATGGTTAGGTTTGATGTCAAGGACAGACATCAGGAAGAGCAGATGGTGGAGGATTTTGTCAAGAGAATGGAAATTGAAGAAGTCAAC
>JBBPBX010047888.1:0-13075 GCA_038048925.1 Garcialebias charrua | reverse complement strand
TCTGGAGGCCTCACTTCACCGGGGGTCTTCGTCTCAGCAGAGGGTCCCCACGATGTCTTAGACGGTCCCCACGACGAGGGTCCTCACGACGTCTCAGAGGGTCCCCACGACGAGGTCCCCCACGACGTCTCAGAGGGTCCCCACGACGAGGTCCCCCCACGACGTCTCAGAGGGTCCCCACGACGAGGGTCTCGATGATCCTGACGACGGGGGTCCTGACGACGTCTGAAGACGCTCGACGAGGGTCCTCACAAAGACGGGGGTCTCGAGGATCCTGACGACGAGGGTCCTGAAGACGTCTCGCCGCTCGACAAGGGTCCTCACAAAGACGAGGTACCACATGTGGTACATGAGGTGGGACAAGACTATGTACACAGGGTCCAAGTTACATCCAACAAAAACACAAATTGCTAAGAAAATCATTAGTAAGATCCAAGTCATGAACTAAGAATATACTAAGAACTAATAGTACAAAAAAAATGCGCCAAAACAGCAGCACGGACATGAGTCTGTGTGAGCAGATGAGGCCTAATGAAAACCGCAGCATGAAGTAATCGGCAGCATGAGATCAGCATCATGGATAGTCAAGCAGCACATATCAACAACCAAGGGACATTAAAGCGATTTTTCACAGTAATTTTTCCTGGTCAGAGATTCATGAGTCTACACCTCCAGATGCAGGAAGAGAGCTACCTGCATCATGAAGGACCCCACTCACCCAGCACGCACACTTTTTGCCCCGCTCCCCTCAGGAAGGTGGTTGAGGAGCGTTAAATGTAGAACAACTAGACTGAGGAACAGCTTCTGCCCTAAAGCTTTTAGACTCATGAATCTCTAACCAGGATAATCACTGTGAAAAATCACATCATGTTGCTGCTGATCTGTTTCATGTTGCTGTGTTCATTTGTGCTCATCCGCTCGCACAGACTCTTGTTCATGCTGCCGTTTGGCGTATTGTTTTTATGCTATTAGTGCTTAGCATATTTTTGGTTAATGTTTTTCTTAGTTCATATCTTAGATCTTATAAGTGTTTTTCTTTTACATTTTATTGTTGGATGTAACTGGTACCCTGTCTACACAATTTCGTTCCACCACAGGTACCACATGTGGTGCAAATGACAAAGAAACTCTGACTCTGAATATGATGTGAAAAAAAAGTCATCCTCCCATTCCATATGGAAATGGTAGATTTCTTACTTAGTCCATCTCCCCCACTCATTTTACACACTTTCCTGAGTTTAGATTAGAAGAAATAAACTGGAGGCTATTACTAGGCAACTAGTTTGTTTTTTGCCCAGTTATATGCACATACGTGGTGATCTTTTGACACTGTGTGTGAACCATGACATCTTATGTCATAAGCTCTCAAATTGGTTTCTCAGATCACACCATTGGTTGGTTCTCTTAACTAGGTTTCAGATCGGAGGCAATGTGTTCAACATAATGGTATTTCCTCCAGTTATTTAACAGTCAATAATGGTGTACCACATGGTTCTGTCTTAGGACCCACCCTCTTCACAATCTACATAGGTAATGTAGGTCAGATCATCCCTGATGCATCCTTACATTTCTATGCTGATGATACTGTTGTTTACTGTCGAGCTAAAACAGTTGCTAAGGTTTTCCAGCTTTTGCAATCTGCTTTTGACATCAGATTTGTTCCGTCTCAAACTTGTTCTAAATGCCGACAAAACCAAAGAGACGTTTTCAAACAGGAAGTCGGTCCCAGCAGTTCTTCCTAGATTTTATCTTTGAACGGTGCTCCTATTGAGTTGGTTGATTCCTACAAATGTTCGGTATCTTGGTCGATTTGCAACTTTCTTTTAAGCCCCACGTTGAAAACTTTGTAAAGAAACTGAAAGTTAAACTGGGTTTCTTTTTCAGAAATACAGGTAGATCCTGTCTAACTCTGAATGCTAGGAAACTCCTTGTAACCGTGACTTTCCTTCCCTTCATTGATTACGCTGACATCATTTACATGAGTGCTCTTAGCACTTTGAGATTTTTATTAATGAAAAGTCAAGTCAAAGTCAAAGTCAACTTTATTGTCAGAACTGCAATATGTACAGGACATACACAGGACAGAAATTGCATTTCTCTCAGTCCCTCGGTGCAACAGTAACCATCTAAACACTAAACACTAAAACATTTAATACACATAAGCATAAAATAGTAAAAAAATGTAACACTGTCCTTTGCAATCCTTTGAATGAGAACGTGCGTGGCGCTGGGGCTGGGACAGGCGTGGGCGTGGGTTGGGGCGTGACAAACAACTCTGTTTTTATTGGCTGGTCATTGTCCGGGTCACTCTGTGTTTTTAGTGTTTTTATAAATGCTGATAGAGAAGCAAGGGGACTATAGTTTTTTCAGAGATTACTTTGTCTAACATCAGTCTGTCAGTAGATAGTGACAGAGTGAAGAAATGTGTTAAAAAATATATTGTTAGAAAAGTTACAGACTGCATTACAAAGTTACAGAGTGCAGCTTTAATGCTCCACTTGACATATAAATAAAACTTTATTAGAATTTTCTTTGGGTTTGTTTAAAATGTAATGGACACGGGGATGAAAAGACAAAGAGGAAAACAATGGAAGAATAGTGGGAGAATTGTTAAAAGGGAAAGAAGGAGATCAGAGTAGTGGAGAGAGTGAGGTATAAAGAGAACACAAATCAACATAATTGAAGTCTGCCTCTAGACCTGCGGAAAGAAAAAAAGACAGAACTGAGAAATCACAACAAACAAACAACATATGCATGTATAATGATACTTATAACATCATTAGAATGTATTATGTTTACAGACGAGCGGGCTACACCAGGGGGGAGACGGGGACCCGTAGCTCGAGTTGAATGAAAGCTCACATAATTTGGACGAATTGGACTTCAGACAGCACCTGGACTCAAGGCTAACAGTAAGAGTACACTGTAGCCTGCCCTGAAGAATAAATAAATCAACTAATCTAATCGGGACACCCCAAGTAACCTTGAACAAAGGCTGACTGCAAATCTCTCCTGGAGTCTGAAGCTACTGGAAAGAACTGTCGCTCCCCCCCCCCCGAGAGCTCTCTGTGTGCATTCAGATGAGCGGCTGAGTCCATCTGCAGAACTGTGCTCTATCTGGACGATTGCTCACAGACTTATCTCACTGCTCCGCCACCAAAATGCAACATGTGATTTGTCTTATCTGTGCTTGAGCTGGTAGAGTTTTTTGACTGTATCATAGAATGTCCTAAGACAAAATGTGATAGAATCTTTTTTGAATACCACTGATTATCCTATTGTAACCTTCCTTTTTTTTCCATATCTGATTGTTTGGCGGCGCGGATTAATTTCTGCTGCGGCTTCCGTACGCATGTCCCCTCTCAAGGATGGTGCGTGCGCCAATTGCAATGTTTTGTGCCCCGGTGCAATGACGATGCCAATAAAGATATATTCTATTCTATTCTATTCTATTCTATTCTATACGGTACATGGTGATACAAGATGTATTTAGTGGCCACCACAACCCAACTGAGTACAGTATGTATCTGATAAACACCTGAATCTAAACACCTGTGTGAGCATGCTTGTCACTATAAGATTTCTCCATAACAATGTTCAATAGTGGATGTGGGGACCCACAGACCCATCCCCACAGTACACGATGGTAACACAGGAAGAACCGGAGCCACAGACACAGCGGTCAACAAGCCCGGAGCCCCGGGAGTCCCCCAACAGGGGCAACCGCACCACCTCAGAGAGAAGCAGAGGGAAGCCCCAGACGACCCCCATCAACCACAATGCAGAGACCCCAGGAGGCTGCAGCGACAAGCCTACAGCCCCTGCCGGCAACCCGCCCCTCCAGAGTAGATCCTGCAGCTGAGTGAGGCCAGCCCAGTGCACCAAGGACCATGCACCTCAAGAGCCCTACACCACAGGCCCAGAGAAGCCCTGGACCGCCACCCACGCAGCTCTCCACACACACAGCGCCCCCCCACCGCAAATGTTTATGTTTATGTTTATTAAATTTGTTCTTTTCTTTTTTTTACAAAAGAAACAATACAAGACAATCTCATAAATGATAGTGTACAAAATATAAAAAAATGAAAGGTAGCAGAAAGAAGAATAAATCTTATTATATCTGCCCCTTACTTCCAACAATCAGATTAAACAACAATAATCAACCATGTAAACAATAATAATCTTCAACCAACTTTTTCCAACAATCAGATTAAACAATAATAATCTTCAACCAACAGTACAAAATGACTAACTCTTTCTAATTTTCTAACTAATACAATACACATTACGCTATTTCATATATTTTTTTAACACATTTGTTTTGATCATTTTTTTAAATGTAAACATTGACTTGGCATTTTTAACTACATTCTCCAAGCCATTCCATAATCTAATTCCCTGGATTGAGGTAGAACGTCCCTTCAAACTGGTTCTGAATTGTGGTTTTACAAACAACTCTGTCCCCTTAAGATTATAACAACTTTGTCTTTTAACAAAGTGCATTTGGATATTTAAAGGTAATGCATTATTTTGAGCCTATACATAACTGATAAAATATTATAGTCTACCAAATCATGGAACTTCAATAACTTTAGTTGATAAAATAATGTACTTGATGGATGACGGTAATGTTTTCTAGTGATAATTCTTACAGCTCTTTTCTGTAATACAAAAATAGGCTTTGTGATTGTTTTACACGCTTTCCCCCAAACATCAATACAATAGATTAAAGCTGCAGTATGTAGCTTTTTTTATGAACATATTTCTTCACTCTGTCACTACCTCCTGACAGACTGATGTTAGCCAGGTAATCTCTGAAAAAAAATTAAAAAAAATATTGTCCCCTTGCTTCTCCAGGTGGTAAATAAGCATTTCTAAAAAGAAAAGGTGACCCGCCATTTTCCAGCCAATAAAAACAGAGTTTGTAACCAGCCAATAAAAACAGAGCTTGAATTTGAATCAGCCAATAAAAACAGAGCTTGAATTTGAAATTCAACAGACCACAAGGGGGCAGAGCCACATATGGCTCTGAGGGGGAGGGATCAGAATGCTTTGCCTGTTGAAAATATTTCTAACTGCTGCAGTTCTACAGAAACTGCATACTGAACCTTTAAGTGTGGAACAATGATTGTGTTATACAACAAATACAGAGCTTTATCATTCAATAGGTCTCTGACTTTGTACAGTACGATTTAGCTATTTTTATTCTTACAGAATTTATGTGTTGTTTCCATGTCAGTTTGTCATCAATGATAACACCCAAAAACTTCACCTCACTCACTCTACAAATCTCAACATCCTCAATTTTGAGTGGAACATCAACAGTTTTCTTTTTATTACCGAATATCATGTAATTAGTTTTTTCTAGATTTAATGATAATTTATTTATTTTAAACCAAGTTTGTATCTTGACAAATTCTGTCTTTATCAATTCCAACATTTGTTCTATATCTTCACCTAAACAGAAAAAAGTGGTATCATCAGCAAAAAGTACACATTTAAGGAGTCCTGACACATTTACCAAGTCATTCACATATAAAATAAAAAGCTTTGGTCCAAGTACAGAGCCTTGGGGAACTCCACATGTGATATTACAGAGGTCAGATCTTACATCATTTATTTGTACAAATTGTTTCCTATCTTTTAAGTAGCTAGATACCCACTGTAATGCTGGTCCTCTAATACCATATTTGTTCAGTTTTTCAAGGAGAATGGTGTGATCAATAGTATCGAATGCTTTTTTTAAATCAACAAAAATACTGATACAATATTGTTTTTGATCGACAGCAGTAGTTATTTGTTCCATTAATTCCATGAGAGCCATTGATGTAGAGTTTTTTGATCTAAACCCATACTGACTGTTGCTTAGAATATTTTGTTTATCTATAAATTGATCTAGTCTGTTTACAAATAGTTTTTCAAGAATTTTTGAAAACTGTGGTAACAAGGATATAGGTCTATAATTGTTGAATACACATTTATCACCATTTTTAAAAAGAGGAACGACCTTAGCTACTTTCATATTATCTGGAAATATTCCTGTTGAAAATGATAAGTTACATATGTATGTGAACAGCTCAATAACATGGCTCATTATGTCTCTCTGAGGTGGTGCGGTTGCCCCTGTTGGGTACACATGTACCGGGGTAAGTCAGTGGTCCTACACCCAGGGAGGGGGCACTTAGGCCTGGCTACGGCTGATCCACGTGTACAGGGGTGAGTCGGTGGTCCTACACCCAGGGAGGGGGCACTGTGGCCTGTGTAAAGAGGAACTTTGTGCACCCCGGGGGTTCCCTGAGCCTTCAACCAGAGAGGAGGCACAAAGGCCTGGGTAAAGAGGAACCACGTACACCCCGGGGGTTCCCTGAGCCTTCGCCCAGGGAGGGGGCACTGAGGCCTGAGTAAAGAGGAACCGCGCGCACCGGGCGAGTCAATGGTCCTACACCCAGGGAGGGGGCACTGAGGCCTGGGTAAAGATTATCCACCTGCACCGGGGCGAGTCGGTGGTTCTACACCCAAGGAGGGAGCACTGAGGCCTGGCTACGGCTGATCCACGTGTACCGGGGCAAGTCGGTGGTCCTACACCTAGGGAGGGGGCACTTAGGCCTGGCTACGGCTGATCCACATGTACCGGGGCGAGTCGGTGGTCCTACACCCAGGGAGGGGGCACTGAGGCCTGGCTACGGCTGATCCACATGTACCGGGGCGAGTCGGTGGTCCTACACCCAGGGAGGGGGCACTTAGGCCTGGCTACGGCTGATCCACATGTACCGGGGCGAGTCGGTGGTCCTACACCCAGGGAGGGGGCACTGAGGCCTAGGTAAAGAGGAACCACGTGCACCGGGGTGAGTCGGTTGTTCTACACCCAGGGAGGGGGCACTTAGGCCTGGCTACGGCTGATCCACGTGTACCGGGGTGAGTCGGTGGTCCTACACCCAGGGAGGGGGCACTGAGGCTTGGCTACGGCTGATCCACATGTACCGGGGTGAGTCGGTGGTCCTACACCCAGGCAGGGGGCACTTAGGCCTGGCTACGGCTGATCCACATGTACCGGGGCGAGTCAGTGGTCCTACACCCAGGGAAGGGGCACTGAGGCCTAGGTAAAGAGGAACCACGTGCACCGGGATGAGTCGGTTGTTCTACACCCAGGGAGGGGGCACTTAGGCCTGGCTACGGCTGATCCACGTGTACAGGGGTGAGTCGGTGGTCCTACACCCAGGGAGGGGGCACTGAGGCTTGGTTACGGATGATCCACATGTACCGGGGTAAGTCAGTGGTCCTACACCCAGGGAGGGGGCACTGAGGCCTAGGTAAAGAGGAATCACGTGCACCGGGATGAGTCGGTGGTCCTACACCCAGGGAGGGGGCACTTAGGCCTGGCTACGGCTGATCCACGTGTACAGGGGTGAGTCGGTGGTCCTACACCCAGGGAGGGGGCACTGAGGCTTGGTTACGGATGATCCACATGTACCGGGGTAAGTCAGTGGTCCTACACCCAGGGAGGGGGCACTGAGGCCTAGGTAAAGAGGAATCACGTGCACCGGGATGAGTCGGTGGTCCTACACCCAGGGAGGGGGCACTTAGGCCTGGCTATGGCTGATCCACGTGTACCGGGGTGAGTTGGTGGTCCTACACCCAGGGAAGGGGCACTGAGGCTTGGCTACGGCTGATCCACATGTACCAGGGTAAGTCGGTGGTCCTACACCCAGGGAGGAGGCACTTAGGCCTGGCTACGGCTGATCCATATGTACCTGGTCGAGTCAGTGGTCCTACACCCAGAAAGGGGGCACTGAGGCTTGGTTACGGCTGATCCACATGTACCGGGGTAAGTCGGTGGTCCTACACCCAGGGAGTGGGTACTGAGGCCTAGGTAAAGAGGAACCACGTTCACTGGGATGAGTCGGTTGTTCTACACCCAGGGAGGGGGCACTTAGGCCTGGCTACGGCTGATCCACGTATACCGGGGTGAGTCGGTGGTCTTACACCCAGGGAGGGGGCAGTGAGGCTTGGCTACGGATGATCCACATGTACCGGGGTGAGTCGATGGTCCTACACCCAGGCAGAGGGCACTTAGGCCTGGCTACGGCTGATCCACATGTACCAGGGCGAGTCAGTGGTCCTACACCCAGGGAAGGGGCACTGAGGCCTAGGTAAAGAGGAACCACGTGCACCGGGATGAGTTGGTGGTCCTACACCCAGGGAAGGGGCAGTGAAGCTTGGCTACGGCTGATCCACATGTACCGGGGTAAGTCGGTGGTCCTACACCCAGGGAGGGGGCACTTAGCCTGGGTAAAGAGGAACCGTGCGTACCGGGGTGAGTTGGTGGTTCTACACCCAGGGAGGGGGCACTTAGGCCTGGCTACGGCTGATCCACGTGTACCGGGGCGAGTCGGTGGTCCTACACCCAGGGAGGGGGCACTGAGGCCTGGGTAAAGAGGAACTGTGCGTACCGGGGTGAGTTGGTGGTTCTACACCCAGGGAGGGGGCACTTAGGACCTGGCTACAGCTGATCCACGTGTACCGGGGCGAGTCGGTGGTCATATACCCAGGGAGTGGGCACTGAGACCTGGGTAAAGAGGAACCTCACGCACCGGGGCGAGTCGGTGGTCCTACAGCCAGGGAGGGGGCACTGAGGCCTGGGTAAAGATGATCCAGATGTAAAATAATAATCACTTTAATAAACAAAACAAAAAGACTGAACGGTGCAGTCACTTACAAAACGAGGAAAAACGAGTAGTGGCTCCACCAGACATCAGGGAGGTATGGATTTGGTATTGGTTTATGACCCGGCGAGGAACAGATGAAATGAGAGGGCTTTTATACACTGAGGGATAGCGAGTAAACTAAGAGCACCTTGGCAGGCGGCAGATGACAACAGGTGAAAGTGATTAGCTATGGACAACAGGTGAAAATGATTAGCGATGAGGCAGGAACTGAGGAGTGAGCAAAAACAGAAAAAACATGACAGGCGCAGAGCCTGACAGGCGCAGAGCATGACAGACCCCCCCCCTCAAGGGTGGCACCCGACACCCCCAAGAAGGACCCCCCAAAAGAACAAGGGCGGGCGGAGGGAGGCAACAGGCAGGACGGCGGGCCAACACCAGCCAGATCCGGGGGGCGCCCAGGAGGACGCCCATCACCACCAGCCAGATCCGGGGACGCCCAGGAGGACGCCCATCACCACCAGCCAGATCCGGGGGACGCCCAGGAGGACGCCCATCACCATCAGCCAGATCCGGGGGTTGACCAGGAGGCCGCCCATCGCCATCAGCCGGTTCAGGAGGACGTCAGGAGGTCGTCCAGGAGGTCGTCCATCGAGCGGCGATGCGTTAGGCGGGCGACCGGAGTAACGCCCAGCAACGGCCGGAACACCTTCGTCGGCCGGAACACCTTCGTCGGCCGGAACACCTTCGTCGGCCGGAACACCTTCGTCGGCCGGAACACCTTCGTCGGCCGGAACACCTTCGTCGGCCGGAACATCATCATCGGCCGGAACACCGCCATCGGTCGGAACCAAGACCCCGACAGTAGGGACTTGGTCGGCCGGTCCCGAGTCGTCGATGGCAGAACCACGATAGTCGTTGACCACCGAGACGACCCCAAGCGTAGGGATGTCGAGCGGCGAGACGTCGTCTGCGTTGTCGGGACCCCCGTCATCGAGATCCTCGTCGTGGGGACCCTCGTGGACGTCGAACGGCGAGACGTCCGCTTCGTTGAGACCCTCATCATCAGGACCCCCGTCGTCAGGACCCCCGTCATCGGGACCCTCGTCGTCGGGACCCTCTTTGTGAGGACCCTTGTCGAACGGCGAGACGTCTTCAGGACCCTCGTCGTCAGGATCCTCGAGACCCTCGTCTTTGTGAGGACCCTCGTCGAGCGGCGAGACGTCTTCAGGACCCTCGTCGTCAGGATCCTCGAGACCCTCGTCTTTGTGAGGACCCTCGTCGAGCGGCGAGACGTCTTCAGGACCCTCGTCGTCAGGACCCCCGTCGTCAGGATCCTCGAGACCCTCGTCGTGGGGACCCTCTGAGACGTCGTGGGGGACCTCGTCGTGGGGACCCTCTGAGACGTCGTGGGGGACCTCGTCGTGGGGACCCTCTGAGACGTCGTGAGGACCCTCGTCGTGGGGACCCTCTGAGACATCGTGGGGACCCTCTGCTGAGACGAAGACCCCCGGTGAAGTGAGGCCTCCAGATGGATGAGTGAGGACCTCAGGACCCAGGACCACCTCTGGACCAGTATCTGTGGAGACAAAGAGAAACACTGCATCCGATGGACCGGGTGCAAGACCCAGCCTTGGTGCAGGAGCCAGTTCGATGCAGGAACCAGTCTGGGTGCTGGGACCGGAACCAGTCTGGGTGCTGGGACCGGAACCAGTCTGGGTGCTGGGACCGGAACCAGTCTGGGTGCTGGGACCGGAACCAGTCTGGGTGCTGGGACCAGTCTAGGTGTTGGCACCGGAGGGACCAGTCTAGGTGGTGCAGGCATGGAAACCAGTTCAGGAGGTGCTGCTGGACCTGAGCTGGGAGGTGCATCAGGCTGAGAAGCTGCTACTGGGCTCAGATATTCAGCTGTGGGTGGATGGGTGGGAGCTGCAGCTGTCTGTGAGTTCTGACGTTCAGCAGCTGTGGGACGTTCAGCTGCTGTAGGACGGCTCAGAAGAGGACTTGATGAAGATGAGGAGTTGTGATCAGCAGGAGGTGAGTTGGGAGGTGGACCAGGCTGAACGTGAGCGAGCAGCAGTGAGCGTAACACACAGCTCTCCTCCCAGGCCTGCTCGAACAGTTGCCACGCCCCCAGCGAGTCGTCTTTGTTATCAGCTCCAGTATATGAGGAAATGATTCCTTCGGCGGCGATTAATCTTTCCCACAAAACACTGGAGCTGCAGACTTCCATGCTCCCAGCAACAGGAAGGCAAGGGCGCGCAGCCTCCTCCGTCAGCTCCAGTCCCCCCTCGGTCCTGTCAGAACTGCTGTCAACACACGGGCTGACACACGGGCTGACACGTGCCCCCCCCCAAGAAAATTTCCCCGGCTTTTCTGACAGCCGGCGTGGAGAGTTTGACGGTGGGCGGGGCTGGAACCCGGAAATGTCCACACGTTCAGACCAGCGGTGACGTGGACTGAGAGCCGGTAACGGATCCATCCAAAACCCATAAGGGTCCAAGTCCGAGTCCGAGTCCGAGTCGGACCACATAGAACCGAGTGTTGGAACAACAAAGGGGGAGAACGGCCAAAGAGTTGCGCGGCCGCCTCCGAGCTTCCTCCGCTCTTCCTCCTCGACCAGAAGCGGGGATGAGAGAATCTCCGTGTCCGAGCTGTAGTCCCCCCAGCCTGTCTCTGCACGAACCCCGTACATGTGAATCACGGTCGGCTCGTCCTGTCCTGGGGCCGCGTCCGTCAGACGCTGAGCCGGTTTGCTGTTTCGCCTGCGGGTCCTGCGATTTCGTGATGGCCGGGTCATACTGTCACGATACGGTTCCGGTGGAGGACGCAGACCCAGAATGCAGGCGAACAGGACTCAGAGACACAGATGTAAAATAATAATCACTTTAATAAACAAAACAAAAAGACTGAACGGTGCAGTCACTTACAAAACGAGGAAAAACGAGTAGTGGCTCCACCAGACATCAGGGAGGTATGGATTTGGTATTGATTTATGACCCGGCGAGGAACAGATGAAATGAGAGGGCTTTTATACACTGAGGGATAGCGAGTAAACTAAGAGCACCTTGGCAGGCGGCAGATGACAACAGGTGAAAGTGATTAGCTATGGACAACAGGTGAAAATGATTAGCGATGAGGCAGGAACTGAGGAGTGAGCAAAAACAGAAAAAACATGACAGGCGCAGAGCCTGACAGGCGCAGAGCATGACAAGTACGGCAACTTTCCTGCACTCTCTCGGGTTCTGAGTCTGTCCCTTCATCAGATTCTCCTGAATCTTCTTTTTCTCCTTCTTCATTCTCTTCCACTATCACAGGCTGATTCTCATCCTCATTCTTTTCTTCATCTGACAGTTCCAAATCAGAATCTTCCTCTACTATCTTGCATAGATTCCTTTCTGCTTCACTTCTTTCTCCTACATCAATACGGAGTCATTAAATACACTGAAAAGATCCTGGTGTCCACTACGATTGACATTTCTAAAAGGGCTGGTATTTCAAAAGAGGAATTATTAAATTGTTTTCATCAGTCAAAATATTGTTACTAGTATGTTAATTAACAAGAATATCTATAAATATCATGACAAAAATAGCAAAAGATGTTAAATACTTGATTTACCTCTCCTCTTTCCATAAAATGTTGTTGCTTGTATACTGGCCATTTTGTATTAGGAAAAAAAGGGACTTTCCAGCATGCAAACCTTTCACATGAGATATCCCTGGAAAGCCCAGGATGTCCTCTAAAGAGTACAGGAGGGCTTGATAGCGTAACTCAAAAAAGGAATAGAAGATGAAGGTGAACAATATGTCCACTATAATGGACAAAATATATGTGCCAGGTCTCAGGAGGATATACATACATACATACATACATACATACATACATACATACAGTACATACATACAGTACATACATACATACATACATACATACATACATACATACATACATACATACATACATACATACATACATACATACATACATACATACACACACACACACACACACACACACACACACACACACACACACACACACACACACACACACACACACACACACAGGTTTGTTTTACTATCTTTGTGGGGCCATTGCATTGACTTCCATTCATTTTTCATTCATTTCTATAGCCTAACCCTGACCTTTACCCTAAACCTAACCATTACCAATGCATACCTAACCCTAACCTTAACACATCCTCAATTCACACCTTAGTCCTAAACCTAACCCCTAACCCACCAACGGGACTTCTTCTTATGGGGCCCGGGCTTTGGGCCCCATAAGAACCAGTTGGGCCTCACAATTTGGTAAAACTCAGAAAACTGGGCCTTACAACGTAGCATAAACAAGGACACACACACACACACACACACACACACACACACATATATATATATATATATATATA
>JBBPBX010047887.1:6091-25973 GCA_038048925.1 Garcialebias charrua | reverse complement strand
TTACAGCCAATTTTTCAAAAGTATACTAACATGTTGAGGCCTAAGTATATCTAACATTCCCTAGATTTGCATTGCTAAAATGTGTACCATTATCTGATCTAATTTTTACAAGAAAACCATGACATGTAATGTAATAATTTATTAAAAGTTTTAGGACCGGTTTGTTGTCTTCCCTTCTGATTTTTTTCTTTTTATGCCCCTAGTCAGCCGGTGAGCGCGGCACACCAACCATAAATTTCTGAACCCCTTTTACCGGTTCGAGCATGTCTGTACAACCAATTATTATCTCATGACCCGGTGTCATCACGGTCGAAAATTTCCTTGTTCGCGCGACCTCCTCGTCTGTTGAGGCTCACACAATGAATGCACGGCGTAATGTTCTGATCAGAAAATTTAAATGTGTGTGTGTCACCAGCTGAAATCCCCTTCAGCTGGTGTGCTCCACACGCGCGAGTTGCTGCTCCTCAAAATCCTCTTCTCCATCTTCTGGATGGATTCACACTCCACATGCTCCACTCCAACTCCATGGTCCTGTTTTCAGCGACTCTCTTCAGGAGCCGCCACAGGCTTCTGTGTTGGGCCCACATTGTAGTTCCAATTGATGTTTCCTGATGTTTCTTTTGCTTCCAACTCAGCCAAACGGTCACGTTTTTGTTGTTTAGTAGGTCTCGTTGTGGTGGTGATGTTAAGAAGCGGTATCATTTCTCCTGTCTGCCTCACTCGTCTCCCTGTGCTGTTCACAACCCTCTCTTGTCCTCTGAATGAGCTTAGTTTGTGCTGCCCTCCAAAGTTCACACAGAGCCTTGCCTTTTGCCCTCTGCGCTGACTGTGTTCTCCTTTTCGCTTCAGGCCTACCAGTGTGTCAAAACACTGATCTGACTGCCGCCTTCTGCCAAACCAGCACTCACGATGCTCCGCTTATTTGCCCACAGAAACAACTATCCTCACCTGACCACCACTGAAATTTCCTGTATTTGTTCATGTGCTCTCCTCACCTTTGAAAACATGTTCCTAATTTATCGGTCTCGTTGTACCCACCAGATTCCTGCCAATGCCTCCCCTCGAGGAGAAATGCCATTCAATATTTTACCCTTTAAACCTAATATGAATAATTGAGGTGACACCAATTTTACCTGTGAAAATATTCACAAACTCATTTTCCTGTAGGCCTCGGGATGAGAGCTTTATTTTGTTTTAAAGCCTACTGGGATGGGGAGAAGCAAACAGACAGAGCCCATAAATCAGTATTAACCTAATAATTGTGTGACATGCTGGGGCATGTCCTCCCTGCCTTTTAGGTGTATCTTTAATAATGTCTATTACGTTTGGGTTCACGAGACCTAGGCCCACGCCCGACTCAACCTGATTCAAGCAAGGCTGACCCCTACTCTAGTCGCTGGAAAGGGTGACCCCAGACAGCTGTTTCACTTGCTCTTGTCGTGCGAGCTTGTCCATTGTTCAACTCATGTCAGCTTCAGTGACACGCCACTTTGTTCTGGTGGCTGTCTCAGGGTGCCCCAGGCCCTGAATTCGCTTGATTTCACGTTGTGTCTGATGACTTTGACCTCTGTTCATGTCCTGGACTGTTCTTTTTATTCAGGTTTTTGCCTTGACCTATGGCTGAGGAAGTTCATAGTGACAGTTCTTTGCCCTTTAACTGTCTTTGTTTTGTGTCCATGAGTGAGAGATGTCACTCTCACTGACTGGCAGCTGTTCACTTGCGGAGTCACAATGAACCAGAGTCAAAGTCTGCTTTACGCATTAAATCGTAATTGAATCATACGCGCTGACCCTAATCTCGTGATACCAAACACAAGAGTTTCATGTATTTTGGTTGAATCCTAGCTCATGGCAAAATACATTGTGTGTGTGTGGTAATAAAGAAGTCTGCCTGTCTCCCGCTCCGTTTCTAACAGCTTTGTGCTGTTAGGCTGTGAAAGAAAAACAAATTAATCTAACGCCAATATATCATTAAACCAAAATTCAAAAGCTATATTTGTTTCATTCGGCATTTGTCTCCAACCAAAACACATCTCGCAGGGTCTGGTCTGCACAACGGGTTTTTCACCTCTAATCTAAAGTCCAAAAGCAGAAATTTTACAAAAAGTTCTGACCAGAAATTGAAAATGAATTTAATCTTGACCCACGACTGTCTAATCCAATCTGACTGTCCAATCTACATGTCATTGTTGATTTTTTCTTAACTTTATTTACCCAACCGAGATCTGTCTGCTTGTTTTGTATATAATGTATATAGAAATCTGTCATATCCTGTTGGTTCTTAAATGTCAACATCTGTTTACTGTGATTGTAGTTTTCTTTATTTTCCTTTGATAAGTGCAAATGCCTGTTGCCAATGTGACGTGTGCTGCTGACCACTTGACCAGGTCACCCTTGTAAACTAGATCTCTGTCTCAACGGGCTCTACCTGGTTAAATAAAGGTGATTGATTAATTGATTGATTGTTGATTTTTCTCTAGAACTCTCGTGTTCATCTAATTGATGCTCTGAAACTTCTCAAAGTAAGCTTTTCGCTCTGTGGCTGATTTCTAGATAATTTTCACCTCACCTGCCTGATCGTCTCTCTGGTATTTCCACAACCTCTGAGTGGCCTTCCTGCCCCTCTCTTCCAATATGAACCTTTTCATATCATTCCACCTTTTTCTGGCTTTTTCCTCCTTCAGTTTCTGCAATTTGCTTCAACCTCCTGTAGGTGGCGCTGTTTGACTGCTCTTCTTCCTGCCACCTGTTGCTCTGAATTTTATTTTAAATTGAACAGTTCTCTGTGTCCCCTAATTTCTGTTCAGTGGCCGCAATTAAGAACAATTCTTCTAGTTGGAATCTGGTTTTAGCTGTTCATCATAATTATTAATTAACTGTTGATAGTCTGCGACCGTTTTACAATGAGCTATCTTTTGTTTGTCTTGTTTAAATCTGGTTAGGACTAAATTAGTTAAATTTCTGTTGATCCGTTTGCTTTCTCAACAATTTTTGATGCAGGTTCGCTCCAATTGTTATCCCTCTCTGTTTTTATCGTTGGTAAAAGTCTGATATTTGCTCGGATCCTAAGCAATAGCTCAAAAATGTTTCCTTGTTCCTGCATTTCTTATTCTTAGTTTTCATTTTATTTTGCATGTGTGCCATAAATTGCCTCTCAAACCATTCACCCAAAATCTTTATTTCACAAGCATCCACAGATGAGCTGTGCATTAGAACTACAGGGCCAAGCCTGTGGAAAATCAGACTTGCCCCCCTGTTCCACAACAGCGCCCTCTGCCAGTCATGCAAAATATAGCAGCACCATTCACCACTGGAAAAAGAAAACTTCACGTCTTCACACTCACTTCACTCTCTCTGAGTCGACACAAACAATTAATGACAATCAAAAACACAGAAAATGGACATATATATATAAAGACACCCCCCTTTGACATTAATTGACACGAACAGACAAAAGAAACGAGGACAAATAATTGGGATCCCTTCCCCCCAAAACAATGATTCACCTTAACAAATGTAAAGAAATGCGACGCAAAATATCATAAAACAAATTAAACACAGGCCCAAGTGGCATCTCCAAGCTTCCGTATGCAACCCTCGTCGGCTGCTTCAAGTGTCACCACTGAGCTTCCGTACGCAACCCTCTTCGGTTGCTCCATCCCTTTTATCTTTACTACAGACCTCATACGGCAACGCCCAGTGCGATTCCACTGCACTGATCCGCAAGTTCAGCGCAAGGCACACTGGGAGCTGTAGTGTTCACCTCAGCGTGAACTTCCCGCGACCCCTCCCCGCCGCGAGACTTCAGCCGCGTCCGATCTCTATGAAACAAGCGGCAGTCGTTTTTTCTACTCATGTGCGGGCATGAAACAAGTCGAAACAAGTCGAGCTTCTACCCTGAGGCTGTCAGACTCATGAATAAATAAATAATAAGAATAAACACTGCAAAATGTCACATCATACTGATACTGATCTGTTTCTTGTTGCTGCGTTCATCTGTGACCATCTGCTCATGTTCGTGCTGCTGTTTATAATGATGTTTTTCTACTACATTAGGGCTTAGTGTATTACTAGCTGATGTCTCTCTTAGTTAATCCTAGATGTTATTATTGTTTTTCTCTTGCATTTGTTGTTGGATGTAACTGGGACCCTGTGTACATAATCTCGTTTTCAACACATGTACTACATGCGGTGCAAATGACAATAAATTCTCTCTGACTCTCTGACTCTCTGACTCTGAACGACCTCTTCCAGCTACTCAAAGGATCGGACGCCCCGGAACCACTTTTCTAAACGAGACAGTGAAACAGGTCTCCGTGACTCCCACTAGTCACGCGGACGAATGAATCCGCCCCACGCAAACAAGCGGCCACAACCTGCCTCCACGGTCCGAATAGAAAACGTCTATCCCCCAAAAGTAAGTAATCAAAGCCTAAATGTTCGAGCACCTCGTGATTAAATGAAACCCGAACCACACACCCACAACGACACACACGAAGGAAAAAAACACGAGCACGCGCCCCCCCCCTTTCACGAGCACGCGCCTCGGCCCGACACCGAGCCGCCGGGACCGTCTCGCACACACACACACACAAAGCGTCTGTTCAAACTGAAACCTGTGTCGTCAGAACAAGCCAAATACGTATATTTAACTTTAACTCTAAGAACCATAATACATCACGAGACTGAACTTCCTCTGTTTGCAGTTTAATTTGGGACTGTGGCCAAATAGTCGTTTTTGTTTAAAACACGGTCGACTCACCTCATGTAGTCATGTCAGAGCTCCACTGCAAAACATCTGAAGAAAGTCATCGTCCACCCTCCAAATCAGAGAAAGAGAGAAGGCCAGACGTTCGGGGTCACCATGTTGAAGGGATTTCTCATGAGGTGTTCGAATGACCAGTCTCTCTTAGGAAAATGATGAAGATTTATTGACAGAAACACAGGTTTACAGGTTAACAGAGTTACATCATGAATAAGCAATTCTTTGTGCACAGAGAATTGTGAGCATTTTGACAGACCTGTCCTAGGCGAGGTTCCTCAAAAAGTGCTGAAGATATCTGAAATGTTTTGGAGTATGAAGATGCAGCTTTGGGCTTCTCTGGTCTCTGATTGGCTTAAAGCATTGATAAGGAGTCCTGCAGCTCTCCTGTTTATCTGTTTTACGACCTTGGAGATTTATGGCTGGTGCAAAAGTCTCTAGAAACTGTGTTCTTTGTTCTGCTTATCTGCTCAGTTCTTCTCAGTAAGAGAGTTTTAGAAATGTACCATTAGATGTGTCCTGTGTGCGATATTAATGTAAATTAATGTCCAGATCCTAGTATGTGTGTGGTTCATAAGTACTACTTATTTAGTAGTGTGATTCATTAGTTGTTTGTGTGTCTGTGTGCTCTGATCTCCTCAGAAGGCCAAGAGAAGCACAAAGGGCATCTGCCCGCTTAGCATGTTATCTGCATCTGAACATCCTGTTTGTTAGATCTAAAAGTATGTCTTATAATGTTGTCTAATTGCATAAACATATGTAAAACAGTTGTGAATACCTTGATTATAGAGCACCCGTGTATTAATCATATACAGTAGTGTATTCGATTCAAATGAGATTACCATATCGAACTTCTAAACGTGTGTATTTCTCTTCAGTTGTTACCAAGAAAATACTTTATAACTAATAAGATTCGAGAAGTGTCCCTAAAGATTCTGCATAAATGTTATCCTGTATAATCTCCGTCCAAACGTAGACCCAATGTGTTCGCTCTGCCACAGCTCTGAGGAGACCATCATCCATCTCTTCTGGGACTGTTCTCATACTCATATTCGTCGGCGTATAAGTCGCACCAACCTAATTATGCCCAATTAAATGGAAAAATCAACGTATAAGTCGCACCGGCCTATAAGTCGCACCGGCCTATAGGTCGCACCTCACGTGAACTGGTGTTTTGCCCAAAATGGACTGGCTGCCAAATTGTTTGGAAGGACTTTTGACAAGATTATCACATAAAAACTACAGTATTTTGTTTGATGTGTCTTAGTTGAACTTTTCATTAATAAATGAACATTATTTTGGACTGGCTGCCAAATTGTTTGGAAGGACTTTTGACAAGATTATCACATAAAAACTACAGTATTTTGTTTGATGTGTCTTAGTTGAACTTTTCATTAATAAATGAACATAATTTTTGTATATTTTGTGTCTTTCATCATTTATCTTTAAAGATAAACACATAAAAATATATTTTTATTAGCTGACATTACAGTAAAAAACGTGTCTCAGTTTAAAATGATGACAGAAACAGATACTGTATTTATTTTATGGTTTTTATTTATTTATTCAAAACCATTGAAGTCTTCATCTTCTGTGTCACTGCACCATTTTTGGACCAGGCAGATGTCAACAGTGTAGGTACTGTAAAGGGTTTCTTAGCGCCCATAGCGGCCGAAACTGGTACTGCACCATTTTTGGAGTTTTTGACCAAAGTCAAATTATGACCAAAATATTGGAAAAATCGACATATAAGTCGCACCGGCCTATAAGTCGCAGGGCTTAGAAATGTAGGCAAAAAGGTGCGACTTATACGTCGGAGAATACGGTAAATAGAAAGTTAGAAATTGACCTACCATTTGACGCTAAAATTATACTGTTTGGTTTCTTTTGTCCAAATATTTCAAGTAAGAAAGTTTTACTACTCTTAGCCAAATTTTACATCCACAGTTGTAAATTCTCCTTGCTAAAACCTAGATTTATAGTGTTTTCTAATTATATTTCCTCTTACTTAGCTACTTTAAAGTACTGTACTAATGCCAAAGCTTTAAAAACTAAAACAATCTGTAACGAATTTCTGTTGTAAGCTGCCCAAAACACATTTTTGTTTTTGTTTATGTGCCTTTATTCTCTTTTGTGCTATGCATGCCGAGCCATGTTTGACATTGTAAGTTTTTTTTGTACTCGTTTCTTTTATAAAAAAATAAATAATAAAAAAAATAAATAAATAAAAAAGTCTGGGCGGAGACATCTCCGGAGCGAGGCTTGAAAAAGTGTCATAAAATTAAAAACTATTCTAATCATGCGACATTTTTTAACCAGTTGCAAAAATATTACTGAAAATACTTCGCTGTTAGAACGAATCCGTGAAAACAAACTAAAACGCCTGTTTTCTGCTCTCTGGTGGACAAAATTAGCCTGGCCCTCGCCATTCCTACGCAGCTCCGCTCAATTCTCATTTCCCTTTGAAACTGCAGATTTATAAACTGGATTTATAAAGCTAAAGTCAATTATAACAGAACCACTAATGCTTCCGGTTATAACTTCAAAATAAAACACCAACGTGATTTTAAAAACATGCTAAAAAATAACGTTATGTATCCTGAGGCATGCTTAATAATCCAGGTAGAAAATCTAAAAAAAAAAAGTTAAGTCTGGTCCTCTGGACATTCAAAAAACAAAACAAAACATGTAGAAACGTTTTGTCTTTCATCCAAAAGACGAAACGTTTCAACATTGCTGTTCACTGCTGTTCATTGTTCTTTAGTTTTAGCAGGTCGCTTTCGTAAATGAGCCCATGAGGTTCAAAAGATTTACCTGACTAAATAAAGGTTGAATGAATGAATGAAAAAAAAAACATGTTTTTTGTTTTGTTTTTTTGAATGTCCAGAGGACCAGACTTAGTATACAGCTGTATAAATAATAATAATAATAATAACAATAATAATAATAACAATAATAATAAAAAAAATATATATACAGTATATATAAAATTAAAAAATATATATTTTATATATCATGTGCATTTTAGATGTTTTAGCTTATATTACTACCTAAGGTAGACACTGTAGACTGCTACAAGTATCTGGGGGTCCACTGGACTGAACAGCTGACACCAACTTCTTCTACAAAAAAGGTCAGAGTCGCCTTTTTCTTCTGAGGACACCAAGGGCGTAACTTTGTGTTGAAGGTTGGTGGGGACGGAAATCGAAAATGCTGTATCTGCTTTTTTGGACAAAGTACCGGTACTTTTTTCAATTGTGTATGTCATAATAACAATAACAGTTGTATGACACCCTTACTAGCAGTTCAACAGCTGTATGACACTGAGTAGCAGTTTAACAGCTGTATGACTCCCTGAGTTAGCATTTATCCTGTCAGATCATTGTACATTGTTATTAACACCTTCATTTTCATTACATCAGCACACAAGTTTTATACAAAAGGTCTTTGTAAGAAGGCACGATACAGAAAGACATTGTTAACAGGAATAACAATAATAAACTTTATTTAAATAGGACCTTCCAGCAACAACTTGCATTGTCCAAAGTGCATTACAAGATAATAAAGATAAAAGTTGAATGAATGAATGAAAATAATACTACAAACCGGATTCCAAAAAAGTTGGGACACTAAAAAACTGAATGCAATGATGTGGAGATGGCAAATGTCAATATTTTGTTCATAATAGAACATAGATGACAGATCAAAAGTTTAATCTGAGTAAATGTAACATTTTAAAGGAAAAATATGTTGATTCAAAATTTCAGTGTCAACAAATCCCAAAACATTTGGGAAGTAGCAATAAGTGGCTGGAAAAAGGAAATTGAGCATATAACGAACAGCTGGAAGACCAATTAACACTAATTAGGTCAATTGACAACATGATTGGGTATAAAAAGAGCTTCTCAGAGTGTCAGTGTCTCTCAGAAGCCAAGCTGGTAAGAGGATCACCAATTCCACCATTGTTGCGCAGAAAGATAGTGCAGCAATACCAGAATGGTGTTACCCAGCGTAAAATAGCAAAGACTTTTAAGTTATCATCATCAACCGTGCATAACATCATCAAAAGATTCAGAGAATCTGGAACAATCGCTGTGTGTAAGGGTCAAGGCCGTAAAACTCTACTAGATGCTTGTGATCTCCGGGCCCTTAAACGTCACTGCACCTCAAACAGGAATGCCACTGTCAAGGAAATAACAGAATGGGCTCAGGAATACTTCCAGAAAGCATTGTCAGTGAACACAATCCACTGTGCCATCCGCCGTTGCAGCTGAAACTCTACAGTGCAAAGAGGAAGCCATTTCTAAGCAAGCTCAGACGTTTTCACTGGGCCAGGGGTCATTTAAAATGGAGTGTGGCAAAATGGAAGACTGTTCTGTGTCAGATGAGTCACGATTTGAAGTTCTTTATGGAACACTGGGACGCCATGTCATCCGGACCAGAGAGGACAAGGATAGCCCAAGTTGTTATCAACGCTCCGTTCAGAAGCCTGCATCACTGATGGTATGGGGTTGCATGAGTGCTTGTGGCATGGGCAGCTTGCATGTCTGGAAAGGCACCATTAATGCAGAGAACTATGTTCAGGTTCTAGAACAACATATGCTCCATCTAGACGTCATCTCTTTCAGGGAAGACCCTGCATTTTTCAACAAGATAATGCCAGACCACATTCTGCAGCAATCACAACATCATGGCTACGTAGGAGAAGGATCCGGTACTGAAATGTCCAGCCTGCAGTCCAGATCTTTCACCTATAGAGAACATTTGGTGCATCATAAAGAGGAAGGTGCAACAAAGAAGGCCCAAGACGATTGAACAGTTAGAGGCCTGTATTAGACATGAATGGGAGAGCATTCCTATTTCTAAACTTGAGAAACTGGTCTCCTCTGTCCCCAGACGTCTGTTGAGTGTTGTAAGAAGAAGGGGGGATGCCACACAGTGGTAAAAATGGACTTGTCCCAACTTTTTTTGGATTTGTTGATGCCATGAAATTTTGAAAAAACATATTTTTCTCTTAAAATGATACATTCTCTCAGTTTAAACTTTTGATCTGTGATTTGTGTTCTATTCTGAATAAAATATTAGATGTTGGCACCTCCACATCATTGCATTCAGTTTTTATTCACTATTTGTTTAGTGTCCCAACTTTTTTGGATCTGGTTTGTAAAAAACAACAACAATTAAGATTGTTATTTTCTCCCTAGCTTCATACAGTGCTCTTGATGTGTTGTGTAGAATCCACTTTGCTCATTGGGAAGAATCTTCTAAGCATATGATGTCACAATTTGGCCGATAGAAACTCTGAAAATGAAATGAAGCTATTTAGAGGACATTTAATCCGTAGGAGCTGCACTGAGTACAACAATCTATCCAGGCTTGCTCCAAACTAAAAATAGTAGGTGCACACTATCATTACAAATGCAATTACAGTAATTAATAAAAATAAAACAATTATCAGCATTTATTTCACAGTATTGCAGCAGCATGGCAGCATGACCTGTCTTGCCCTGCAGCATGAACGTGCTGGTACACCTGATGTTGAAACTAACAGGCAGACTCAGTGATGGAGGACTTTAAGGCTTTAGCTCTGTGTCTGCTTCAAGATAAATAAGAACATGCTCCACCTGTTTCAGAGCTTTTCAGATTGTTTTCAGCTTGTTTATTGATTCACCGTGAGTTGCTAGTAGATGGAGCTAAATATGCTAGTAGAAGTATCTGCAGCCACTTCTTAAACTCGTCCTCCATCCCTCCTCCGTCTGCAGCAGGATGATAATACTGTTTTGTTTAAATTAAATTCACAAAGCTCAGACTAACTTCGCGCACACTGTTCACACATAAACAAACGTAGTTTTCGCTCCTCCTGAAGTCGCGCACATATTACACGCAAAACGTCATCAAAACGATTTACTTACGTTCAGGAAATGCATGCACACTGTAAACACAATAACACCATGAGTACTGTGCACCAAAACTATTTAATGACTTACTTTTTGGTCGTATTTTGCCGTGTAGGGTGATCAGACAGCTCCTCTGCACGCCATGGGAGTCTTGCAAACTGCGCAGTGCGTACTAACTAAATACAGAGCCACTGCTGGACAGAGCAGCTGTTCGGCAGTTGTTGTTGTTGTTTTTTTTTGTTGGGGTTCGTTGACGGTGTGAAACGGAGATAACTTTTTTCTTTTCTTTCTGAGTAGCGGCATGAATGGGGTTTTAATCAGAGGGTTAGGGTTAAATGTTCAATAAAATAAAATAAAAAGTAAAATATGTGAACAAAATATTGGTGGGGACTGTCCACTAGAGGTCAGCATTGGTGGGGATTTGTCCCCACCAGTCCTTCAGGAAGTTACGCCTATGGAGGACACACAGGTCCTTTAGCGTCTGCAGGATCATGCTGCAGATGTTACACCTGGTGGGCTCTGCAGGACCATGTTGCAAAATGGAAGAAGCCAGTAAAAGATAATGGATAGATTTGTTGCACGTACGTTTAAGTTCTTCAAATGACATGTTGTTAGATTTGGTTGGTACAAGTCATGAATCTTTTTTTAAAACCTCTCTTGATGTTTCTTACTGATGAATTAAGTGACAAAACGACAATTGCCGGTCGTCATCACACATAATAGCTAAAAATAATCCAACAGTCAGCAGTTAAATTCACAGTGTTGTCTGTATTTAAACAAGCTGAGCACTGAACTGGAAAATATGAACGTTTTGTTGTAAAAAAAAAAGTGTGTGAAGCACTGAGAAATCCATCAATTATAAAAGGTGGATAATATGGACACAAACTGCAGCAATTTTACATATTTATGCATATTTTTATTTAAAAGATTATCATTCTAATGTATGTTGATTTAAAAAATATTGAATGCAGTTCAGTGAAAATCACATGCAAACAATGATCAACTACTTTAAAGCATTAAACCGAAGAGTAGCACGAGTCGACAAGTTTTCCTGTCACGACAGAATAAACTGAAGGTTGGCGTCCATTTTCAGACAAATAAGAGCCATTTGAATAATCATGCAGTAATTTACTCAACTTCATGTTTTCATGCATTTCTGCCAACATTATTAACTGTTTTCCATAAATCACTAAAACAGAAGTACATTGCACAATATAGTCCAGTACCTTAAAAACTCAAACCAGTGAGTAACTTGAGTTTAAATTTGTTTACAGAAATTGCTTTAAAGTGAACTAGTTTAATAAAATAAATAGAAAAACATTATTTATTGCAAAACATATTCTAAAAAAAACGCATTTAATATTTACTGTACATACCTGCGCCTAAAGAAAACAACAAAGCTTGGGTTAGTCATTCTTTTTAACACTCAATCCTTTAACTTTATGACAATAAGGGTAAATTAATTTTGTGTGTATATATATACGTGTGTGTGTGTGCGTGTGTAAAAACATCTTGTAAGATGCTCTCTTCACACTGAATGTGAACTCGTAACTTCACTTCTATTCAGTTTAGTTCTGTAGCTTTAATTCCCAACATGCGTCGTCTCAGGGCGCGGTACAAAAACATTCACAGACTTTATAAAAGAGTTAGTAAAAGTTCTCAATCTAAGGAAGCAGCAGATTGTGTTGAATCTTTACGTCTCAGGACGAGCAGCCATCTGTTTGACGGGACAGGAAGGAGAAACAAACAAAAAACATAGAATGACAATTTCATTGCACTTTTTGTATAACAATAAATACTCTGTTTCTAAAGGGATTTGCTCATTATGAGAGAGTGTTAGAGATTGAAAAATTAATAATTAAAAGAGGGTTTAGTTCATACCTAATCAGCAGGTATTGACATACTTATTGCAGAGAGTGGTGAAGGCTGCACAGAAGATGTTGGAGTCAGTCTCCCCACCATCACAGCCATCTACACCTCCAGATGCAGGAAGAGCCACCTGCATCATGAAGGACCACACTCACCCAGCACACACACTTTTTGCCCCGCTCCCCTCAGGAAGGAGGTTGAGGAGCATTAAGTGTAGAACCACTAGACTGAGGAACAGCTTCTACCCTGAGGCTGTTACTCATGAATAAATAACCAGAATAATCACTGTGATGACACTTTATCCATGCTGCTGTATTCATACCCATCTGCTCACACCAGACTCATGTTCAGGCTGCTGTTTAATACACAGTATTATATTATATCATTGTTTAGCATACATCTTAGATCCTTGTATACTGTTTCTTGTTTTAATAGTTTATATTGTTGCTATTTTTGTGTGTCTCTCCAGACTTTCTTGTCCTGATACAAACTCTTCTCTTGTGTGAACACTAAACTGCACTGATGTTTAAACCTTTTTCATAAATGCTGTCGTAAAATGTTTTCTTCTCCTGGCTGACTAGCTGTGCACGTCTTCAAACTCTCCTTTCTACTGATATGGTGATTATTATCATCAGAAGTAAATGATTTCTCATCAGTGTGCATTTTCATATGCACGCCCAGCTGACCTTTGGTTAAAAATCCTCTCCCACACTGATCACAGCGGTGAGCTCTGTGCCCCACATGAATCAGTTTATGTACTTTAAGGTTGCACTTATGTTTGAATGTTTTACCACAAACATCACACCCGAACGGTCTCTCCTCTGTGTGAACACACATGTGTTTCTTCAGAACTTTTAGTTGTGAAAACTCTTTGCTACAAACACTACAAACAAACGGTTTCTCTCCTGAGTGAACATGCATGTGTTCTTTTAGATTGTTCTTATATTTAAAACTTTTTTCACAAATGCTGCAATGAAACTGTTTTTCTGTGGAGTGGACGCTCAAGTGCTTTTTGAGCTTTGCTTTAATGCTAAAAATCTTGCCACATTCGTCACAGGAGAACGGCCTCTCCTCAGAGTGGATCTTCATGTGTTTATGAAGGTAACACTTTCGAGAAAATCTTCTGCCACAATGATCACAACCAAACGGCTGCTCTCCCGTGTGAACTCTGATGTGAAGCTCAAGTTTCGCACCCGATTTAAATTGTTTGCCACAAACGTAACAACCAAACGGTCTCTCCTCCGTGTGAACACCCATGTGTTTCCTTAGAACTGTTTGACGTGAAAACCCTTTGCTACAAACATCACAAACAAACCGCTTCTCTCTGGTGTGAATATTCGCGTGTCTTTCGAAACTCCTCTGATGTCTAAATTTTTTATCACAAATGCTGCAACAAAAAGGTTTTTCTGCTAAGTGGACCATCATGTGCCTTTTCAGAGTTCCATTTAATCTGAAACGTCTGCCACAATCATCACAGGAAAATGGTTTCCCTCCTGAGTCACTGCTTGTGTCTGCCTCCAGATGTGTTTGCAGATTTGCTTCACAGGTGAACATTTGCTCGCACTCATCACTCTCTGTGCTTCTGCTCTCCTCCTGACTAACAAAACTCTTTTTAGATTTAGAACCTGACAAAGGTCCTTGCCAATCATCATCATCATCTGTTTCATCACTGACTTCAGTCTCAGAGGAGTCTGAAGACCTTACATCAGTTTGTAGCTGAACAGAACATTTCACATCATGGTACCCGTCTGGTTCTGGTCCTCCACAGTCCGCTCCATCAGTTTCTGTTTTGATCTGTTGAACTGAGCTGCAGGTTGGAGGTTCTGTCTCTCTGCTGTCTTCAGTTTTGATGTGATGAAGCTGAGACACCTGAGGTTTCTCATCTTCCTCTTCACTCTTCACAGTAACAACAGTAAATGGTAACCTGCTGACATCAGTCTCCTCCTCTTCCTCCTGACTGCTCCAGAGTTCCTCCTCTTCCTTCTTTATGTGGAGCAGATTTGGGTCCTGATGGTCCAAACTGGAGCTCCATTCTAGGGAATTATCTTCTTTAATCACCACCGAATGAGGAAACACTGAAACACACACACGTAATAAGAAAACTTTTTTTAATAAATCTAAAAAATTAAAAAAAACTTTCAAAACAAGCTAATGCTTATACTGCTAGTATTGCATAACGTTTTTTAATTTATTTTTCTAAAATATGTTTACAGCAGAATAAACTGAAACTAGTTGGACGTATTAATTAATTAGGGCTGAACGATTTTGGAAAATAATTTAATTGCAATTTTTTCTATAAATTGCAATTGCGATTTAAAATGTGATTTTAAAAAATATCTTCCCAAGTATTTTTCAACAAACAGAAGCAATAAATCAATCTGTTTTATAATAAACAATGTCAGATTTATTTAAAGCAGAGATTACAATAAAGCAAACAAATCTATGCCTTTTCTTTTCACCTTTTCTATTTTTTCTTGTTTCATAAACATAATAGTAAACATGTTAAGTGAACTTCCTAACTACTGTCTGAACTTCACATGACAGTTAATAAATAAATATAAAAAAACTAGATATAAAAAAAAATGACTGTTTGAAGTTCAAACAGTTGGGTCAGTGATCCCTGTCGGCTGATACTTTGTTTGTTTGAAGTTGAAGCACTGGTTGTTCTTATTCTCGCCATGCAGCCATCGTAAATGTCTTTGTGGTGTTTTTTTTAAAAGTGTTGATAAAGATTTGTGTCACGTGACCAGTCAAATTGCAGCCTTCGCGATTAGAAAATCTCATTTTATCATATTGCGATATTATTGCAAATGCAATTAATTGTTCAGCCCTATAAATAATCTGAAAAAAATTCAATATGCAAAATCATTCTAATTGCATTTTGAATTACCGTAGTCACTTCTTTATTTAACATATTTGTTCTATAATGACAATCCTTTTGGGTCGGGGGTTACACATCTTATATTAATACTAATCCCTCAAACTGTAATGTGGTATACAGTATGTACACGTACAGTTGCAGTCAGAAATTCCCATCTACTCATCATAGTCAAAATAATGTGAGTTTATAGAAATTATCAAAAGCCTAAAATAAAAAAACATTCATGCCAAACTGTAGTTTAAACTTATTTGCACACAGTCTGGATTAAATTAGCACTAGAGCACTGCTGTAACGGATCAGAGGCTTCAGGTACAAAGACGTGTGGTTCTGCTGATCCGGCCAGGATCTTCCATCATTCTCAGCGGTTCAGTGGACCAGCATGGAGGGTCTGCATGTTTTCTGAGCATAAAGCTGAACTTGGCGTTCCACAAGGTTCTGGTGAAAACGAAACAAAAAAAAGGATGTGGCAACAGTCACATCAGTTTAGTCAAATTCATCCACTTTCACAATAATTCCAAGGTTTGAAAATCACTGCCTCTCCATACCTGACTACAAACAGCACAGGAAAGACTTCCTCCATCTTCATTCATGATGTTTCTTGTGAACGCTTATTTTGAATCAGATGGTCCTGCTTTAACCCGCTGGAGTCAAATGACGAGCCGGTGTGTGAGTCTCATGACTGATTTAAACTGCTCTAGCAGGAAAGACATAGCCTCTCAGAGACTCTGATTTATCAAAAGTACAGACTTTAAACTACACACCAGTTTTTAAATTGCATTCATAGGCAAAGTAAAACCAGAGTTCTGATTTTAAAAAATCCACGCCACTTCATTTTCTTTAAACCATCGCCATCTAAAGCGCGTTAGAGCAAAGATGAGCAGTCTCAGGGACAAAACACCCCCAACACTTTACCCTCCCACACCCGCCTAACAGATACCGTATTTTCCGCGGTACAGTTGCACCGCCTATAAGTCACATCAGTCCAAATTAGTCTAATAAAGTGGAAAAATCCATAAATACGTTGCTTTGCCGTATAAGTTGCATCTATTATGTGTCACCGCTGACAACCTGGAAATGTGGACAAAACTCAATTGGCTACCAAATAGCGGCCACGGGAGCGTGCACGGGAGGACTTTAACAAGAATTTAACAAGATTAACATTTAAAAACAATTGTTTGTTTGCTCGAAATTATAGCAGAGGTGTGTCTCAGTCCAACGTTTACTTAATAAATGAACTTTAATGGTAAAAGTAGATGCATTTCAACGGGGCGGTGCAGCAAAATGAAGCTGATTTGACGGTTGCTCCAAGAGAGTTGGACGAAGGTGGCAGACTATGGCAAGCCGATTGTGTCATTAATAGCTGGTGAAGATTCAAATGCAAATTTTGCAAATTGCAAATTTCAGATGCAAGCCAGAAACCCTTACAGCATTTATCAGAACACGTATGGGAATGATTTTACGTTTAGTTTTTATATTAATGAAAACATTAGTTTGTTTGTTTTCTTGTTAGTTGGCTGTGATACTGACATGTCTCGACATACTCGACTGTTGATTCCTGTCAACGTGGAGTCGACACCTGTGGACTCAGTGTGTCATCCTCTTCAGTCTTTTAGCTGTCATCCACTCACTCTTGTGTCCCACAGTTAACTGAATGACTATTAAATGGACCTTACCAAGCTCTGCCCAGAAACGCCCCCTAAACTCCCACATGGCTGCATGTCTCACAAACAAAGCCTCTCGGAGCTAAGTGTCAATGGAAACATGGCGTCGACTGACTCCCTGCAGAGTATTTCTGAGTCAATTAGTGTATCATTTCTGCCGGATTTCAACAAAATATCAGCCACGACAATGGACAGGGGAACCAACAAGTTCATGTTATCTTTTTTGGACGACATCAAGTTGTTTGAGCCACGCGATGCCTCCAACAGTGTGCGCGTCACAGCGAACTGCTACCGGTCGATGAGGAAAACAGCAGCTCCTCGCACCCTCAGCATTAATACAGCTGTGGACAGGATCACTGATGTCATACCATGCCATCAGGGAGGAGACTGAGGAGTCTCCAGGCTCGTACCAGCAGACTGAGAGACAGCTCTGTTCATCAGGCAGTCAGGATGCTAAACACTCTGCCTGCTCTGCCTCCCCTCCCATTTGAACTGCCTTAACACAAAAAAACTTTCTCACACATTACCACACAACACAAAGTTTTTAACACTGGACTCTGTGTCATCAAACGAGTTATTCACTAAACTCTCGGTCATGTGCTCATTCAGTTTGCACTACTTCTCATATTTGCACTAATGTTTGTATTACATTACTGTCTATAGTCATACTACTGTTTACATTCACTAACATTAGCATCTGATTCTGGTGGTCTCATGCTAAAAGGAGCAGCAAATTGCGGCGCGCTCAGACGGGTTTCGGTAAGTTATCTTAAGCTAGCACTAACAGTAAGTCAAATGAGTAATAAAAAAAGAGCTAATTTTAAAACAACAACACATTACAGATACTGGCTGTTACAGAGGGCGTAAACAGATCTTTGAAGGGCGTGGACTTCAAGAAACCGGTCGTTCAAAACGAAAGTTAAAAATGGCAGAATTAAAAAGGGTATAATTAATTATCTAAGAATTATTTTGTGTATTAAAATGAATTAATATTGTCAAGATAGCACACAGACATAACATAAAATTTTAAAGACCTATATGTGGTCCCCTTTAACACAAAGCTATAATGTTCCCAAACAGGAGACCGCAACGAGATGCTAGGCTGCTAATGCTACGTGTGCTGCAAGACTATAGCACTATGCTGAAACACGCTTAGGAACTTTAGTTCCGCAGCGCATAATCTCTCGTTAATAAAATTTAATGAGTGAAAAAATAACTGAAACGGTACGCACGTGGACCAAACTGAACATGCTGTACCGAAACGGTTCAATACACCCACGTGTACCGTTACACCCCTAATGGACACAGAGTCCATTTGGGTATAATTGATTATCTAAGAATTATTTTGTGCATTAAATTGAAGGAATAGGGTCCACAGAAATACCATAAAAATTAAAAAAAAAACATCTGAGGTCCCCTTTAATACTGTTTACATTTATTACTACTGTTTACATTTATTACTACTGTTTACATTCACTGTTTACATTTATTACTACTGTTTACATTTATTACTACTGTTTACATTTATTACTACTGTTTACATTTACACTACTTTTATATCTACACTACTGCTGATACATATACAGTATTCTCTGACTAGCCTTATTTAAGGATGCCCAATGTGCCTTACTGCATATGCCACTTTGCCTCTATACCAACATCAACTACCTCATACATATACTGTGTACATTAACTCATATGCTGCTTTGCCACTCTTTGCAAATGTCAATGCTAGAACCTTCAGTTTATTTTATAGATATACTTTTTATACTACTATGCAAAAACTCAGGACAGTATTACACTTTTATTATTTCATTTTATGCTTATGTTCATTAAATGTTTAGTGTTTTAGTGTTGGTGTAAATTTTCATACTTTTATACTACTATGCAAAAACTCAGGACAGTGTTACACTTTTACTATTTTATGCTTATGTTTATTAAATGTTTCAGTGTTTTAGTGTTTAAATGGTTACTGTTGCACCGAGGGACTGAGAGAAACGCAATTTCAATCCTGTGTATGTCCTGTACATATTGCAGTTCTGACAATAAAGTTGACTTTGACTTTGACTTGACTTTGATACAGCTGTGGACAGGATCACTGATGCCTATTGTTCTTGCAAGGCTGGGTAAGTCGGGCATTCATGGTTTTGAGGGTTACTTTTGAAATCAGTGATTTCTGTTGTTGGCAAAAGTTTGAGTGTGCCTGGCCTGATACACTGTACTCGGTGCTAGCGTGGCTAACACGATTACAGTTTAGTAAAAAGCCTTTTCAGGTAGAATGAAATCTTTAATGTATGTTCGATACGGTACACATTGCATATTGATCTCTTCAGCTAACGTAAGACTGTGTAACAGACAGGCTTCAAGGTGTAGAAGTTGTATTGGTATAGGTAAATGCGGCCGTGCACCAGCTTCGATCCAAGCAAGGCATTCAGTTTCACATTTAGGAAAACTGTGAATTTTACTTCCACAAATACGGTCAGGGTACCTGACATCTCCTGTACAGATACCCCACTGACAGTGGAGGACCATTTTTCCAGCCCTGACGCAAAACCTTTCTGCACCGTATGCTAGCTCACGATGTGAATTAGCATGTGTTTATTACTACTGTAGCTTTTGTTTGTGAGACGGTCACGCCCCTGGTAGCTGCGCTGTGACGGGAAATGGGCATTAGCCAATGAAACGCGGCCCTGTGGGCGGAGCTTGGTAAGGTCCATTGTACTGCTTCTCTAGTTGCTCTCAAAGTTGAGGCTAAAATTTCTCTGTGGGTCGTAAAACACTGAGTATGTGTGTGTGTGTGTGTGTGTGTGTG